>APFE030159292.1:93711-122605 GCA_000404065.3 Pinus taeda
TATGATGAAATTAAGTAGATGAAAATAGAAAAATAAAATTATGTTAAATAAAAAGAGAAGGATGCAACTTTTTCTGGTTAAGAGGATAAGTGGCACGGCATACTGTTTTTTCCAAAAAAAAATCATCCAATTGGAGTTGACTCCCTTTTCACCCACTTGGATTAGGGTGTGGGCACTTGTTATTTTTAATTAAAATTGTGAAACTTACTATATTTAGTATTTTTAAATATTTACTAGGAATATGGTCTCCCAAAAAATGGAACCCACTGCTTAAGGCATGGACATATGGTTTGTCAAACTCTCCAATGCAAGTGCTAGGAGGAAAGCCCACTGTTCAAATCATATGCATGAGCACAAAGCATTGACAAACTTTGCCCAAACTATGTTAGGCCCTACTATCTATCTTTTCTCTGCCACACGATGCTGTCAGTCCTAGACTATAAACCAAAGTACAAATTTTTCAATTTAACACTCATATCAGCATCACTTTGCACCTTCTAGGGCAATTGCTAGTTTTAATGTTATTTGCATTTTTTTTTAAATGAAAGAAACCATTTTCAGAATAGTGTTGTTTGGATTTCATCTATGTTTCCTTGCATTGATTATGAAGTGCGTGTGTGCTCTCTTCTAATAAGCACAATTATAACAATTTTTCATAAGATAGGGTAAGGTAGTTCATGTTAATGTGTGTATGAAAGAATAATGTCTAACAGGGAAGAACCACAACCTAATCACTACAAGTAAATCTTTGTGAAAAGGTTTCAACTTTGAATTGAGAAAATGAATTAAAAGTGTGAGCAATCGCAAACTAATTGTTATAATTAGTATGAACATCAATATACTTTTTGTCATTTAAAAATTTTGAATATTGATCATGGATTAAATGTCCAATTCATATTAATATATATATATTAAATATAATATATATATATAAATAAAAATTTATAATAAAAACACAAATTTCTTTACTTTAGTAAAAACCAATTTAATAATAGTTATTTAAACGTTTATTCTATTTTATTTACCTTAACACTTTATTACTGAGTTGTCTTTAATGTGACTCTTTGGAAGCTTTTCTGATGGGTTTTTTTCGATCTAATTTCTCTAAAATCTGGCAAGGATTTATTGAAATCACAAGCTTGCTAGGTAACCCCTACACAATCGAAGTGCCCTAGGAGTTTTTCAGGGTGGTGAATCCATATATACAATAAAAAAACCAATTTAAATAACACGAATCAAGATTTCGTCTCAAATTTTTCTACCGGATTCCGGTATCGGAAAGTCCAAAAAGTCGTACTAAAAACAACTCCCTTCATTATCCTTAATGAAAAATATATCAAAATATATTAAATAATGTGTAAAATAAGAAAAGAATTAATATAAAAATATAATTTTGAAAAAAAGTCTAATATGCAGATTATTATTTTGAGTCATTCATTTAACCACTTTAAAATATAAATAAAAATACAAATATTATAATTAAACATAAATTAAAAAATCCATAAATTCAAACTCTAATAAGGTTGTGTACTTTCCCAACTCCTTGTAACTCACAAAATTAATGTTCCCATCAACTCTATTTTCATATATATATATATATATATATATATATATATATAATATATATATATTATATATATAATATTTATATATATATTATATAATTTGTTGTTGTTGTTAATAAGATAAAATATATTACTTGGTAAACTGACAGATTACAAAATTTGTGTTGTGTGGGAGAGAGAACTTAACACCAGACCCAACCGAATTCCTTGTGATGGCCATAGAATTGTCTTTTTTATAGTACGACCATGACAAAAGAGGGTTCTGAGTACATAGGTGGAAACCGAGAGGTGCTCTCTTTACAACATTCTCAAAATTGAGAGTATAGAAGCCGAGAAAAGAGAATAAAGCCTTACCGCAACCGACCAAGCAATTGTTGTTTTCCTCCACGACATAAAGCCTTTCACGGAGGAAAAAGAACAAAAAAAAGCAGGAAAACCAATGAAGGAAGCCGACAACATCACTCCTAGTTGGTGGTTACCAGATCCTCATCCAGACGAATGGGAGTCTCCTAAGAGCTTCCTTGCTGTTGCGCAATAGTGACCTGTCGACTTGTGGAGGCCCCAACGTTCTCTTTCTTGATGCTAGGGGATCCTTCAACAGTCAATTGGACCTTCATTATTGACTTCTTCTTGATAACACTGTAATGCAGAGCATCTCGAGTGATGAATTTGCAGTGGTGGATAGCTTCTACATACATCACGAACTTCTCAGTAAGCTGGTCAATCTTTGTTTCCAAAGCCTTGGTGCGCTTCTCTTGTTCCTACATTGTTAGTCCCATGATGGTTTTCATTTGCCACCATATTTCGATAGTACGCGCATAGAGGTTTGCGCGTGCCCAGATGAAAGCAAGGTCCGGAATCCAGGCAAAGTTGTTGTCGACCTCCTCAGTAGAGACCTCTCTACGGAGAACATTTACTTGGGCTTCTAAATCTGAAATTCGCTGTTGAGTTTCCGGATTAACTATCGCTGTATAACACAGAGTTGCACACCAACGGATGTCTCTACGTGAGTGGTAGGGGTCGGCCCCAGGGACTGCCAGCGAGATGCTGCATGCACCTCCCCGACTTGAACCAGGGGTGGAGAAATTCTTCGGGGCAATGAGAGAAGCAGAAGGGCCGAAGAGCGAGGGGAACCAGAGAGCAAAGGACCAACGGAGAGGGATAATGGCAGAGAGAAGAATGAGGGAGAGAAGGGGGAGGGGTAAATTTATAGAAGTTGGGTGGTGGAGGGAGGCCAGAATAAGGGACGGTGGTGGGAAGAGGAAGCATGCGAAGATCTAATGAAGGGCGGTGGAGGAATGACAAAGTAGAGAGGATGTGACTCTGAGACGATGGTCACACAAGGGAGAGGAGAGGTGGCATCACAGGCTCTAGAATTAGGCGAGCCAAAGATGAGTCCGTACTCGAGCACCATCCAACTATCCTTCCAACTGAGAAGAGAATCGACCTTGAAATGATGATTGGTACACGAACAATTATTGTTTGGTAGAGTGGTTATCTTTGTCATTGGTTGATGCACAATTCTCATGGATTTCACCTTCCTCCAATTCCTGTCACGCTCGGGACTTTAGGTGTAGGGTACCAGCTGTACTCTCATTCGCCAGTCTATCCGTGAGTTTATTTCCCTTCCTCCTGATTGCTTGAAAGTGGAGGCCTGCCATGCTGTCAATTCCCTACTTAATCCATTGTATTATTTCGTTTAGGCACCAATTTCCCGAGATTTTATCCACCTCGATGCCCTGCTGAAGTTTTTTTTTTCCGATTTGGGTGGCCAGCGTGGAATCTCCTTCAACTATAAGAGGACTGAGCTTTAGGTTGTGCATTATGGTGATTCCATTTTCCAGGGCATGAAGTTCTGTGACATTGTTTGTGGTTGAACTTATATTTCCCTCATAATCTAGATTATCTCTCCTTTAGAGTTTCTGAAGACTCCTCCAAAACCTATTGGGACTGTATTCCCTTTAGCTGCACCGTCATAGTTGAGCTTGAAGGTCCCCTTCTCTAGCGACCGCCAAGGGTTATTTTTATTTCGAGCCTGGGGAGGGGGATGACATCGTGGACCTTGATCTGAAGGAGATCCAACATTGAGAGAATTCTCACTTCGAAGAAGGTGGGAGAGGCTTTGACAGTCTGAGTGGGTAGAGAGGTCACTATCTCCCAGAGTGCACTTTTGATCTTCAAGATAATGATTTCCTCTTGGGTGGACATGCCATGAAAGATTCTTGCATTGCGCTCCTTCCACAGAGCCCAACAAATCAGACCAAGAAATAAATTCCATGCACGATTAACCAGAGGATGTGGGGAGAAGACAATTCTCTAGTTTGTGATGGTACTTTTGTAGAAATTTCACCGTAGATTAAACTGATTATGCAATGTACTAAAGCAAAATACTTAATCTATTTCTACATCAAACTTGCGGAAGCTTAATTGATTTTGAACAAGATCAAATAGAACACATATAACAAAGAAGAAGATTCAATCACACATGAAACACAAAAGAATACTCCGGGGAAAGCCTCAGCTAAAAACCCCACTATCTATATTATCATACAAGTGGAAATATCTCAGGATTACACAAAGTTTTAGCTCTCAAGCTATCCAGCTCTCAATACAATCCCTCACTGCTACTCATAGATAGAATAAACAACAAAATATGCCTTCCTTTAGTCCTCCAAGCCTCCTATTTCCTTGCGTAGTTTCTCCTGGGTCCTCTAGCTGCAACTTGTGTGATTCTCACCTCACACACAACACTGACCTCTGAAAAGACTGCACAATCTTGAAGGAGATAAGTCCTTCTGCATGGATGAGTTCCCTTTATAGGAAAATTCTTCCAACTGATAATACACTGTCCCTTCCTTTAATCTCAACGAGGTCTTTCTCTGAACTGACATGCATGAGTTATTTATGAGAGGATATTTAATTATCTGGAGAACACTAGTTGCATGCATGCATGCATTAACTCACTGAACTCACAATTAGTTCCTCCAATTGTTTGGAACTAATTTAATTGGACTTAACTCAGTTTAATGAGCTAACTAATTACAGCTCAAATACAACTCATCCTTATCTCCTTAATTAAGGGATAACTTCCTCAATCAAAGGGATAACTGTTGCATGTCTTCACATAGACTTCATGTTTGATTTTCTCCAACTAATTAACTCAAGATGAATTAATTAATTATTTTTCAAACAGCTAGTGAGACTAAATTCGAATTTTAATTCTCAATTTTGATTCAAGGACAAATAAAAAATGGAATATATCCTGAAATACAATTTCTAGCAATGCTATTTTTAGCATTTCTATTTTTTACTATTTCCAACAGAGTTGGAGTATATCCTGAAATGCTATTCTTAGCATTTCTTGTTGCCACTTTCAACACTCCCTCTCAACAAGAAAGGCATTCAACTTGAACCCAATCCTGAACCTTTGGAATGTTCAGCGTGTAACACTTCTCACTAGTGTTGTTGCTCTAGCAACTTAGAAACAAAAAATATCCGACTTGAATCAGAATGATGCTTCTGTCATCAAAGTTTCTGACTGCTATTGCCTCTGTCAACTGAAAACTCTGCACCCCTGTGCCCTTCAATATCTAACTGCTCTAGCCTCTATCACTTTGATCTCTGACTGCATCAATCACACTGATTCCTCCTGTTGCATCCGTGTTGCTGCTAGTTCTATCTCCTAGCACTGAATTCACATTGCACCTCCTCTCATCATGTTGCATCGTGCTGCCCACTGCTGCACTGCAACTCAGTTACTAAGAAGTAAGTAACTAATCTCCCAACTGACCTCCCTGTTGGGCTAGAAACATCCTTTGATGTTGAAGCTTCCTCTGCCGCTCCATCCGCATCTATCTCTACCCACTCGGCAGTCCTGCTACTCCTCGTCGGGGCTCCCGTAACAAGGTCTAATCAAAGAGGTTGGGTACCTCAAGGATCCTGCCCCTATTTCAGCCTTCTTGGGACTATCACTTCGCCCCACCTCACACCTGGAGGTATGGCTGCACGTGATCCCTCTGCTGACTTGGCTCGAAATTTCCCGCTACTGGAGGTCTCTGCATGAGTGGATGCCTCCACTCAGTCTCCTCTCAACTTCTCCAGTTGTGGTTGCTCCACAACCTCCTGAAGCTGCTTCACCAATTGTGGCTCCTCCACAATTGTCTGAGACTTCTTCTAGCGCTGCATGTTGAGAGGTAATGTACTCTCCCTCTCAATCACCAAGTCTCCAACAATTGCCTTGCTCCTTAAGGCTTTGCATGAATCTTGAACCTCAAGAGTGCACAGGTTCTTGACTCGTGAACCGATCTGCTTCACTTGTATCGTGGTGATGTGTCTAAGGAAAACCTTTCCCTTACTGAAGACAACATCGTAGCCTTTGTCCTCTATCATCTTGATCGATGTCAAGTTCTTCTTCAGTCCAGGCACATACTTCACATCAGTCAGCGTGATAGAAGCTCCATGCTCCCTCTGAAAAGAAACTGTACCTTCACCTGAAACACGGTACTTTCCATCATCACCCATCTCTATGAGTATCTTGAGGTCTTTCTCCTCTAAGGTACTGAATAAACTCTTATCGTTGGTCATGTGGAATGAGGCTCCACTTTCAAGAAACCAACCACAGCCCATCATCGATGAAACCATGCATGCAATGAGGGTAAAATCCAATTTGAACTGAGAGGCCAATGCCTCACCTTCAGATCCTTTTGGATCCCTTCTTGGATTTCTTCAATGGATAATTAGTTGCATAATGGTCCACCTCATGACAATTAAAGCATCTCACTTTAGATTTGTCAATCTTCTTCCCTCCATGAGAAGGACTCGAATTGGGATGAGAATCCTTCTCCTTCCCTTTCCTTGCCTTACTGGCTAAGACTAGATTTTCTTCATCATCCTTGGATGAAGAACCATCTCTGGTGCTCCTCCTGATCTCCTCCTGCATCAGATCTGACCACATTCATTCCCAATCCGACAATTTCTCTCTTCCATTCACTGAGTCGTGGTAGCTATGCCAGCTCTTAGGAAGACCAAGGAGAGCAAGACTCACCATATCATCATTGGTTTTCATGTTTCCTACACTTGCAAGCTCATCTCTGCATGTGGTGAACTTGTTCAGATATGTAGAGATCGTGTTGCCCTTTTCACACTTGATTTTCTGAAGCTTGTCCTTTAGCGCCAACTTCCTTTGGTTGCTGCTATTATGATCTAGATCCTTCAATGTCTTCCACATTGAAAATGGAGTCTCCTTCCCATGGAGACTCGAGACAATATGGTCTCGAACTCCCTCCAGAAGAATCCTCCTCGCTCTAGCCACACATTTCTTCCATTCCGCCAATTCTTGGGCATTAACTGTTGTTGGCTTGGGGACTTCTTGATCAATGAAGTCCTTCAAACCATTGTCCTCTAATACCGCTTCCATGCGATCCTTCTAGGCTATATAATTCAAGCTGCCATCCAGGGCATACTCGAGTCTCAAACCATTGAACGCCATTGGTGAACTTTGAGATGTGATAAGAATTCGATTTCTACAATCAAGAACTTCAAACTTCGAACTTCTCCCTTCTTTGTATACTATTATTTTCTTTGATCACCTTTGCTTTGATAAACTTGGCTCTGATACAATGTAGAATTTTTCTACAAATCAGTTAGCTCCGATACCATGTAGAAATTTCACCGTAGATTAAACTGATTATGCAATGTACTAAAGCAAAATACTTAATCTACTTCCACAATCAAACTTGCAAAAGCTTAATCGATTTTGAGCAAGATCAAATAGCACACATATAACAGAGAAGAAGATTCAATCACACATGAAACACAGAAGAATACTCTGGGGAAAGCCTCAACTAAAAACCGCGCTATCTGTATTATCATACAAGTGGAAATATCTCAGGATTACACAAATCTTTAGCTCTCAAACTATCTAACTCTCAATACAATCCCTCATTGTTTCTCATAGACAAAATAGACAACACATATGCCTTCCTGTAATCCTCCAAGCCTCATATTTCCTTGCGCCGTTTCTATTGGGTCCTCTAGTTTCAACATATGTGATTCTCACCTCACACACGACACTGACCTCTGAAATAACTGCGCAATCCTGAAGGAGATAAGTCCTTATGCATGGATGAGTTTCCTTTATAGGAAAATTCCTTCAACTGATAGTACATTGTCCCTTCCTTTAATCTCAACTGGGTCTTTCTCTGAACTGACATGCATGGGTTATTTATGAGAGAATATTCAGTTATCTGGAGAACACTAGTTGCATGCATGCATGCATTAACCGATTGAACTCACAATTAGTTCCTCCAACTGTTTGGAACTAATTTAATTGGACTTAACTTAGTTAATTGAGCTAACTAATTACAACTTCAAATACAACTCATCATTATCTCCTTAATTAAGGGATAATTTCCTCAATCAAAGGGATAACTTTCGCATGTCTTCACATAGACTTCATGTTTGATTTTCTCCAACTAATTAACTCAAGATGAATTAATTAATTATTTTTCAAACAACTAGTGAGACTAAATTTGAATTTGAATTCTCAATTTTGATTCAATGATAAATCAAAATTGGAATATATCTCGAAATGCTATTTATAACAATGCTATTTTTAGCATTTCTCTTTGCTATTTTCAACAACTTTGAATAGAAGAGGGGTCCCAATCAGAGTTGTTAAAGACTAGAGAAATTCAATTCCATAAATTGAACATGAAAGGGCAGACATGTAATAGATGATTGGGAGTTTCTTCTTCTTGCTGGCAGAATAACCACAGAAAGATAGAAATTTTTGGCCAGTGCTTCATTTCCCAAATTGCGTTCCACTTCGGTTAATTGCATTCCACTTCGGTTCTGGTTGAATTTTTTCTTTTTCTTTTTCTTTTTATTTTTATTTTTATTTATTTATTTTTTAAATTATTTTTATTAATTATTTAATTATTTTTTTTTCGATTAAACTATTCTATTATATAAAAAACTAGATTACAATTACAAGCATGCTGTGTGGAAGATCCAGTTGCCTGAAAGAATGGCAGCCTGGAACAGCCATTTGTAGCAAAAAAAGAGGGCAATGTTCATTCCCACACAGGGGCGATGGTAAACAGTAGAAACTCTCCCGCGCAGGGGAGTACAGAAAAATTGACACAGAGTGGCCATCCAAACATTACTATAACCGACCTTACACCGCAACGTTGGCATAGTGCCATAGTGACACATTGACACAGAAACAATTTGACACGAAGACATGCCAGAAACATTTGGATACATGGACATAACCAAAAAAAGGAAAAAGCAGAATCCCTTTCGAGCAACATGACCTGAGACCTTGCAGCAAATTAATCTTCTGGAACCTCCTCCACAATTGGGCACCATCCATATTCTTCCGCTTCCTGAGCTTGGCCCTCTTTTGCCTCGGTCGCTTCGGGCTTCGTCTGGACTTCCTCCGTCTGAAGGTGTGGCCTTTCCATTGCCTTCCCCTTGGCCGCAGAGGGCAGTTCCGTAGCCTTCCCAATATTGACTAGTGAGGTGAACTCTTGATGTGCACTGGTTCCGCCCTCGTCTTGGGCTTCATCAATGAATAGCACAGAGACATGGGCATTGATCCAGGGGCAATTCAAAGGGCTGTTGAAGGTGAAGACAACTGAGCCGAAAAAAGGAGAAGACGAAGACCCAGGTGAGCTAGCTTCCAGATATTGGTTGTGCCTAAGAGGGCTAGCACCTCCCGAATGAGGGCAATGGCAATGGCAGTGACAGTGGGGAAAGGTCTCCGCCTCGGCTGAAGGGCACGAGGACCCTCCTCGGTTGGAGCCACGACGACTCAACATACGCTGCCGAGGCCTGACCATATTAACCGGGCTATACAGAGCCAAATTGGGATGCAGAAAGCTGAGGTGAGCGTGGACAGGCTGGGCAATCAAACCAGGGCTAGAATTTATCAGCACCAGAGGCAACATAAGAACCCCAGGCCATACCCAAATGAACATGGTAACTCCTTTGTTTCCATTGTTTATAATATCTTTTCCCCTGCCTTGAAGCTTGCCCGCCATTAATAAGGTCTGCAAGATTTCCGAGAAGCCGAGCTCTATTGCGCAGTCGAAAATGGACGGAGCGTAAATGCTCCTTTGCTGCCGTCCCCTGTCATTTAACCCAATCCTCCGGGAATGTCCCTCTCCACCGGCGTACAGGTCACCTCTGCGCATGGTGGGAAGGTGGCCTCCCCTACACGCCGGTCCCATCACCTTAATCGCGCCGCTTAGCACCCGCATCCGGGGGGTTCTGGTTGAAGTTGATCGTGCTTGGCTATGTATTTGTAGGCTTCTCTTAATATGAAGTGTCCAACTAAGTGTTTCCCCCATATTAGTTTGTCCAAACTCAGCTATAGGTGATGAAACCTTAGCTCATTATTTTCGAATTTGCTCAATGCTGCAAAAGATGAATATCTGTGCATGAAGCTAGTAATACAATTTATACACACACAACATAAATCAAACCTTCAGATTCTGGTTGGATAATGTATAATTTGTTCTAACTTTTGCGCATTGGTTTATTTGTCTTTATTAAGATTTGCAACCATCTGGTCTCCACCACTTTGTTTACCGTATAATGCATATCATGCATATATACTATATAAATAATAACCATAGTTTGAACATATGCATGAATTGGCCATGCAACTATTTACCCCAACATATTCGTCAATACAACATTACCACAACATTAATGACAATACTAAATATAAATAAATATCGCAATGACAATCAACAATTTGACTTTCTATACAACCCTTTTTGCATATATCCTGCAGTGACACAACCTCTGACCATATAACCTCCCATTGCCGGGATCACATTCTAATATATGTGCAAAAACGTCCATATACACATAGCAACATTCTTCAAACAAATCTAATAAAATTTACAAGATCGTAAAGAACAATTTAAGTGAATACTAGTTTGAAGAGGTGCCATAGAACATTCTTTGGTCACAATAAGAATTTAACTACAGATTTCCATCCATAACCACCAACAAATGCGAATTCCACAATACGTTACATGTCTGGCCGTGGATAAATGATATCAATTTTAGAGTTGGCCGCATAGGATAGAGGTTACACAAAGATTTGAGCCATAGTAAGAAACCACCTACAAACATAGTTAAAACCTAACGAATCCCAATAAAACCATAAGCCAAAGATTTCGAATCTTGGGAACCCTTGTTATTTGATCATAGTCGCACTTTAATTTTATAAGAGATAATGTTGAATCATTTATTTGGAGGGGAATTACACTTGGTATATATAGAGGTCGATGATGTCTTTTTGGAGAAGCGAACTAACCTTCAAGCTTAGAGTTGATCAACAAAATAAGAGGGAAAAACAAATTTCAAATTTTTAGAAAATTTGTGCCAAAGATTGAGGTCGACCTCCATTACTCCAATTTGAATTTAGTCTTTATTTCCCTATGACCTTTGTTTTTTTAAGCCACAAATTAATCTTCCTAAAAGCCTTTTGCTTTTAATAAATGATGAAACCCTTCATAAACATTATTTAATTTAATTTATAACAAAATTCCCTTTTGTTTTAGCCAACAAGAATCTGCCACATAATCACACCTTTTGAGGTTTTTGACCACAAAATGGATCCTTTATCTTCAAACAAGCAAAAATCCCAAACCGTGAAGGTTCTCGTGGCATGCAACATACCATCAGAATCGGTTTGATGAGGAGCATCTAATGACGATGACCTTGAGATAAATTTAATTGATCTTCATCCTTAAAAACCTCAAAAAATTTGGAGCTACTAAGGTTTCCAACCATCCTTCAATTGGAGCTTCCAACTAATGCAATCTAGACATATATTAAGAGCATTCAAAGCCCGATGTTGACATCAATGACAATACCATTCAACAATCTCCCCATTTGTCACTGATGATAATACATACTCCTTCCACAAGTACAACTCCCCCCGGATTCATGCTTTGATCTTCTTCTCTTGATTTCTCTGCCCCTTTGCCATTAATGGCAAAAGGTGACTCCCTTGACAAACTGTCTGTTTCTGTGGACTTGTAATCTGTCGGTGCTCCCCTCAATGAAATGACTTCATTTATCTTCCTACAAGATGTTTGTCTGCTTCTCTTCCTTAAAAACAACCTATCTCTCCTTGACATGCTATGCTTCATATGGATTGCCACAATTGATTCTAATTGTCAACAACATGGGTCCTTTCGCGATTTTGTCCTTAACTTTTTCTACCAAAACTACTACTCCATTGAAATTGCCCACAATACTTCTTCATATCTACCAATTGTCAACCTGTCAAAAGATAGTTCTTTAAAATCACAATAGACGCCCCCTTTTTATTGTTTATAGGTATTCAATATGTTGAATTCCTCAGAATAATGTGTGAACTAGCTCTTCGGTCGCATCATCCTAAACTTCAACATCTTCCATTGGAGATTCATCATGACCTTTCACTTTTACAAAACTTGAAAGCATGATTGTTGAAAATTTCTTATTTTCTTGGTCTTCTTGCATCTGCGTTCTTTTCTAGACTTCCATGTACCTGGTGTTAGGGCTGAAAAATTCCATCTTGAACTTGCAATCACGAGCTATATGCCCATAGTTATGGCATTTGTAACATTCAATGTTGGGATTGAATGATTGAATTAGTGGCATATACTTTATGTTGGAAAATTCATTGTGAAACCTATTTTACGATCTTGCAAACATTCTTATAGGGTTTTAATAATGTTTTTCATATATTCTTCAATTCCTAGGCATATGCCCAAAGTTAATGAAAAACAATAATTATTAAACATGTTAGGGTATCTAGATGAGATGTCATGTCTTGATGATCTTTTGTAGTAATTCTTCTTTGGAGGAGGTACATTCATTTGTTGATTACTTCTTGGAGTAGTAATGTTTTTATGTTTCTTCGGTCCTTCATCTCGATTTGGTCTTTGAGGAATCCTGTTATCAGTCTTCTCATTGATCGTGTTATGGAGGGACTTGGAGCTTGTACCTTCGTCGCATGGGGCTTTACCTGCTGCTTTTTCCTTCATCTTCAATTTACATTAGGGGACTTTTGAGGTCTAAAATGGGTCTCCTAAGAAAAATGTACAACTAAAATATGATGATATCAACCCTAGGGGATGATTCACCATTTTTGGATTAAAAAAGTAAAAATATAAAAAAAAATAAAAAAATAATAAAACTACTTTTCCAACTCATATTTTCAACTTATCTACCTAAGTTTTTACTCAAATTTCGAGCGGGAGTACTCGTTGGATGCAAAATTTAATTCTTCATCCAAGGAGTACCCATGTTGCATACTTTAGATGGACCCTACTATACGAAAAATGAGAAATACATGAAAAAAACATTATTGCAATCATGTTTTTCATGTATTTCTCATTTTTTGTCTAGTAGGGTCCATCAAAAGTATACAACATGGGTACTCCTTGGATGAGAAATCAAATTTTGCATCCAACGGGTGCTTCCGCTCAAAATTTCAGTAAACACGTAGGGAGATAAGTTGAAAATACGAGTTGAAAAAATAGTTTTTTTCTTTTTTCCCTCTAAAATTTGATCATGTAATCTAATATTATTTTGTTATTTCCATTATTTTTTAATAATTTCCTTAGGAGGTCCATTTTAGACCTTAAAATTCCCCTAATGGTTTTGTCGTTATTATTCCTTTCATCATCCAACAATTTCTCTTTCTTGAGCTTGTTTATTTCAATTAGGGAAACGTCAAGTTCTTTTTGTTTTTTTAGCAATATCTTCCTAAAATCTTCTTTTCAAGACTTTCCTTCTTTCTTCGACTTCTTCTACTTGTAGCTTTAGAAGAGTGACCTTTTCTGCTTCTCTATTAAGAAGTTTAATTTTTTATTTTGCCTTTCATTTTCCTTTATGAGCTAGATAATTTTTGCTGAAGATGCATCTGGTTACTTTTTTTTATCAACTTCAGATATGTACCTTTGACTAGATTCCTTTAGATGTCTTACTGAGTATTTTTCTTTCCTTTTTTCTTCCTGCACTCAAAAGAGAAACTTATTCTTTGAGTGTGTGATTTCCTTCTTTGTATTCTTCCATTCTTTGAAGGCATTAATTAATTCATTTTCCATGTCCTCTTATGCTTCTTCATCATCATTGTTAGATTCCTTGATATGAGGGTCCACACGATTATCAAAATATTTATCTTGCCCTGTATGTTTTTTACCTTCATAAAGGTCTTGAAGTTTCTCCCAAAGATGTTTGGCTATTGACCATTGACCAAATTTTGCTTTTATAGTGTCTGATAGAGTACCAAGAATTACATTCATGGATTTTGTATTGTACCTTCTAGGTTCATTGTTAGATGTGTCTCTAGAGACAATAGAGTGACGTACACATCATATCCTTGAGGTTGCATGTAGGATTCCATTCTAGCTTTCCAAAATGCAAAATTTGATTCATTAAATAGAGGAATTGGACCAACCTATTTCTCTTCATTAACTATAGTAGGTTCTAAAATTGTTTCAATATCATGGACTTCCTTTGATTCCTTTGGATGCTTAGTGGCTTGCCTTTTTTATATTCCCATCTTTGCATTCTGAGATCTTCCTTCCAGCTGTTAAACTACCACTGAAGGAACCTACTATGATTCCAATTGTTGGAAATACTGAGAGAGGGGTGAATCAATATTTCTTATCAATTAGTATATTTTTAACTTCACAAAGCATTATTAGCATCAAATAAACATAAACATTCACCAACGCCATTCAAAAACACATAATAATAAAAATTTGTAGACACATAATTTTAGGTGGAAACCCCTTTGCTACAAAAACCACCGAACACTTATTAATATTTGTCTTTTAATAAATTGTACATCAATGTTTTCAACTCTAATCGAGGGAGGCTCTAACCCCCTAGTTTATAGGCTCCAACCTGTCGGACGCGCCAAAGCCTTGGTTTACAGGCTCCAACCTAAAGGATGCTCCAATACCTTGTTTACCATTTGCAACTAGACAAATGCTTCAAAAACCTATGCAAGCTCCAACCTGCCCTAGCACCACCCTACCATCTTGAAATGTTCTCAGGATCCAACCTGAAGGATACTCCACCCTCTTTCCTTGCACTAGCCGACCACTCTAATTAGCTACTGGACCATTTTTCACGATTTTCAGACTGGATCCACTTGTGCTTAGAATCAATAGAAAAACAAACTACAATATAATATTTGTTAGTCAATTCTGTCTTTACTTAATCTTCACATCAAACCTAAAAATCAATCAGCATCCATTGTCATACACAATTCTATGTCTGCCCAATCTTCACATCAAACCCTAGCTATCACAACAAATCCACTATTGCTAGTATATCAAATTGCAAACCCTAGCAGCTCACATCAATGACCCAATTCACTATTTCACATCTCTGTAATAATGTATTGTCAGTTCATAATCAAATACATTTGCTCAAACTTCTACTTCTGCTCAAGGTTAGTACAAAACCCTAAGTGCTAACATAATCAAGTGCATTTCAAATCAACCTCTACTCAAACTACATACCTTGGGCAGATTAGCATCATATCAAAGCCTTAACCACTAATATCACTACTGCATAGACATACAATTTTGTAGCTACAAATCGAAAATGCCTCAATCCTTCTTTATAGTTGGTAATAGTATATTGATGCCTTCTATTTGAAGGTGTCTTCTTGAAGTGCCTAATGCTATATGTAATGATTCTTTTCAAGTTGTCAGTTGATGCCTTTGCATTATTTCAAATTACTTTGTGCAAACCCAAAATAGTAGCTTTGATAGTTAACCATAAAATAAGAGTTGCTAATGTGAACCAATGCCTGCTCTAATAATGATGCTTTAGGACAATATATTAGATTTACTATAGTATGCTTAAGTGTTATCAAGACTAGCTAGCCCCAAGACCGAGGAGGTCTTGGAATTAGATCTTCTAAATTTCTCAATTTAGCCTTTGGAGGAAAAATTGTCTGGAGACTCACTATTGGACTCCCAGCATGGTGGAAAAAAGTTCTGGAAATTAAATACCTCAATTTTCCTAGACAACAGCTTCTTGATCGAGATATTCCCAATAGAGAATCCTCCGAAATTTGGTAATTATGCAAGAGAGCAATTCTACTAATCACTCAAAATAATTCAAAAATCCCCAAGGGAGGTGCAAGCATCAATATTGGAGTAGACAAAATCATGGGTCAGCAGCCAATAAACAGACATGGGGGAGTCCACCCTATCCTTTCCTTTTTTGAAAGAACAAGCATTCATTACCTGGACCAGATCTCCCAGTGGGACCCTCACACCCTTCTTTGGTCAGGTTGGGCCTTCCCAGCTATACCTAATAGTCTTAACGCAAGTGTTTATGTCCTTCAATCACATTTGCACAGTATAGCCCCTGTAAAAAAGAACGATCTTGATGGGTTTCGTTGGGACCCATCCAGATCCTCTTACACCATCCAAGCTGCTCACCATTATATTTGCAACATCAGCTACCCCATGCCAAGTTGGCACCACTAGAAGGTGGTTTGGAAATCTGAGCCAATTTCAAAAATCAAGTTTTTTCTCTGGACCCTCCTCAAAGGGAAAGTCCTCACGGCCGAAAATTTGCAAAAGAGGGGAATTAATGGTCCCTCTCGTTGTCCTAACTGCTTAGCTGCTGAAGAATCAATGCATCATCTCTTTATTGAATGCCCTTTTGCCATCAACTGTTGGAGGAACTTGTCTCATAACAATCAAATCCCATGGAACACCCAAAACACCATAGGAGAAATTATTTACAAATGGAAAAAAAACTACCCTTGGTAGCACAGGAAAAATAACACAGTGAAGAGAGTCTGGGACATTCTTCCCCACAATATGCTATGCAATATTTGGTTGGCACGAAATTGGAAGGTTTTTAAGGATAAAGACTCAACCGTTAGAAGCCTTTGCACCAATGCAAGGAGTCTTGCCCTTGATATCATCTCAGTTAAGAATCCGAGAAGTATAAATGTCAGTGAACTCAGCATAGAAGAACGCATTTTCATTGGACACCTGTTAGACCAAAACACCAACAATCAGAAGGGCAACACTGCTAGCAATAGAAACAACAATGTTTCCCTAACTAGAAGATCAGGCTAAAAGAGGAAGAATTTGCAAGTTGGCTTAAAAACAACAATAGGCATTATCTCTGTTTCGATGGGGCCTCAAAGTCGAATTCCAGGGCAACAGGGGCGGGAGGAGTTATTTTTAATGCTAATGGGTATAACATACTCTCATACGAGTGGGGTCTTGGCCACACTTCCAATAACAGAGCAGAAGGCCTCGCCCTTTACCAAGGTCTTATCCAACTTGGGAAGCTTGGTATAGACATAGTCACGATATTGGGAGACTCGGCGATAGTCGTCAGTGCAATGGTTCAGAACAGGGATCTTCCCAATGCTCTCCTTCAGCAAATTATCAGACGGTGCCAAACTTTAGGACACACCATGAAAGATGTGAGCTACTATCATGTTTTGCGATCGCTCAATAAAATTGCTGACAGTCAAGCCAAAAAAGCTTGTGCCAGATCACTGGGCTGCCTTATCTACAATGGCATGGAATCATTTCAGCATATACCATAATAAAGAGACCTCCTGGATCCGAACAACATCTCAGCTCATTCGATATACCTTTGGTTTCTGCTGTTCCTTTTTCCCGAAGGAAAAACAGAAAAAAACGGAACAACAGAAAAGAAAAACGCAGCTCCAACAAGTTTGTCAAGCTTGAAGCAAGTCGGCGCCGACGACAAACCTAAAGAGTCCATTGCTTGACACATCAGCCACAGTAATATAGATTGATATGCTTTGTAAATGCTATTATTTACTACTGCAGTTTGTTAGGATTTACCTTTGGTCTTTGGTTTTTAGAAGCCCAAAAGGCAGGATTAAGGAGGAATTTTATTTAAGCTGTAACTCCTTCTTCCCTAGCTCTTATTGGCACCTCAGCATGTATTTCAGGAGCTCAGTCTCCCTCTTTTTTTTTTTTTTTTTTTTTTTTTTTTTTTTTTTTTTAAATTTATTTTTCAGATTTATTATAGCAATTGAATTTGTAAAAAAAAAAAGTGTTATCAAGACTAGAAACATGATTGTTGTAGATGTTACATTTGACAGTGAAATCCAAGATAATACAAATCTCAAAGAGAAAGTCTACAAATATGAAACTCTAACTACCAAATAATGACGAAACCCTACTACTGTAGGTTCCTACTAACAAGTTCCTTACTACACAATCGTATAGTTTGCAAGAGCTTCTTTACATCTATCCTTACTTTACTACCAGTGCTTAATATGTTTTCTAGACAATATGGTTGATTATTCAATACTTCCAAGTATGCGTTCACCATAAGAGATGTAATTAGTGAAACCTTCATATCAAGGTATGCCACTGTAACTGATTATGAATGCATCAACTATAATTTGAAACAATCTTTGTCCAGTCATATCAGTAGCATAATTATATGGAAACTCACAAAGGTATTACTGTCAAATGCATTATACTTGTTTCCATTTATACAATTATCTTATCAAAACATGCCTACTATATAGACACTGCAACTTCGATCACTTATTGGAGTGTCTTAGATAGGAGGTTGAATGCCTTACTTCAAGAGCCTACATTCAACAGTTCAAATATGAATCATAAGAGATGACAACATGCTGACCAATAGTCACAATGTGAAAACAATATACACTTAACCAACTCTACAGTCAAATCAAACTTGTCACTAATGCCTAAATTCTAAGTATTTAATTGAACAGGTGCTCAAAATTAGGCTCAAAACTCAAAGTGTCAAAATATCTATAAACTTAGCTTTAGATTGAAGAGCTCGTCATCCTAATTCCAACAGTGTGAATGACACTCGGATCTGAGCTCGTATGAAGAAGTTAGAGCTAGTCAAAGTTCAGGTTTGACTTGGACGGATAGCAGGAAAAGATTATGTCGCAGGGCTATTCAGCGAATGGGGAAGTGCCAAGTGGCAGGCCGCCTTTGGCCCCCGCATTTTGTAAATCACATGTCACAGTTGTGTCGGTGTTAAAAATCAGCCCCAGAACAAGCCAGTGTGTGATGCGATAATCGCAATCGCACATCGCAACAGGGCAGGCACAAAGGCATTAAAGAATCGTCCCTGGTAGTTGCGATGCGGAGGTCGGCCCCCGAGCAGGGAAAGGTTGTGATGCGATAATCTCAATTTCACACCGCAGAAAACAAAGCCCCGCATATATAAGAATGTAGGTACTCTGCCGGTTGTGATTTGTGATGGGACAGTCGGTGCCGACAGATTATGGACTGCCGCATGGTGAATTTTTCGCTCAATTAACACTTTTTGGAGCTATTTTGTAGGATCATGCCGAATTTGGAGCAATTTGTGGAGAGAATAGTGGGAAAACTAGAAGAGGTCATAACTTCTTTAGTTTTCCACCAAATTGGATGCAAAAAGAGGCTAGATGGCCATTTTTGGACATTCTGGACTGATTAGACGAGGTTTCAATAGAATTTGAGCATTGTAAATACATCTTTTTATACAATTTTAGCATAATAGAGAGGCCCAATCCATTGTAAGTTGTACCAAAGAGACGTAGCCCAAGAGGAGTGAACTCCTTTATCATGTTCCTATTGTAATGTGTTTTGGATGATGTTCTGTACATGTTTATGTTGTTGTTCAGTCTCTTATTTATGTTAAATTACTAATAAAATTAACATAAAAAATCATCATTTCACTTGCAAAAATTCATGAATCCTTAAGCATAATGAAAGCATTTTGTTTCTAATTTGACGATCTTAGCACAACAATCTAATATTCTAAATCAGAAAATTTTTGGTATTAGAACTTTAGGTTTTCTTTGTGAAAGAAGGATTTAAATGTTTGCAAGTTTATGTCATGCTTACAAGGTTAAAACTCAAAAGAGGAGAAGGGAAGTTGGTTGGAATCCCTGAAGTTGGGTCAAGGGGAAGGAGATCAAGGTTGCCACAATCTCCAACACCAGTTCAGCCTCGAGTTGTAGTTGAGACTCCAAAGATCATGTCTCATGAAGGATAACCTACAAACATGACAGAAGATGAGAATACCTTCAGAAAGGCTTTCTTTGACAAGACATAGATGATGAAGGTCCTCTATGAAGAGAGGAATACCAGGTTGTAAGGGGAAAGTTCCAAGCCTCCCAATGGAGAAGGTTCTTCAGGAGGAGGTAATGGAAATGGAGACAAACCTCCACCCTCTCCACCATCTTCTTCATCTTCTTATTCAGAAGCATCTTCACCCTCTTCCACTAACACAACCATTACTCATACTCATCATCATACTTCAAAAGGAACTAGTAAACAACATTTTTTAAAACTTGACGTTAAATTTGAGTTGCCCATGTATAATGGTGAAGTGAATGCAGAGAAGCTTGATAATTGGATTCGTCAGTTGGAGGTCTATTGCATGATTCAAAACCTTCAAGAGGATGGCATAAAGATTCAGTTAGATTCCTTGAGAATGGAGGGTGCAACACTAGAATGGTGGGAATCAAAGACCCAAGAGGAGTTAAAAAACATGGTAAGATCTCAATTTCTTGGATTGATTTGATTGATGCAATCAAAAACAATTCTACCCTCTAGCTTATATACAGAAAGCCATCATGAATTGGTAGAACTTTAGACAACTTAAATGTAAAAATATGCAAGATTACACCAAATAATTCAGAAAAAAGGTCTTTGATGTTAGGTGTAATTTTCCAATCACAGTACACATTGCTGAAGTACACAGGGGTTTTACACAGTTACCTTAGGCATACTATCTTAATTTTTAATACAAATAATCTAGATGATGTGTGTGTGCAAGCCATTCATATTGAGGCAAGAGGGAAAAACACCCCAGAAGAAGATAGTAAAAATCCATTTAAGAGTAAAGGAAAGGAAAAGAAAAATGCGTCTATCAAAAAAGGAGGAGAGAAAGTTACATGCAAACATTTTTCCAGAGAGGGTCACGATGAAGCTCATTGTTGGAAGCTTCATCTTGATATGAGACTCAAGAAAAACAACAAGAGAAAACAAAAAACAACTGCAACCACTAACCAGGATTTGGGATCCGATTCGGGTGATGAAACTAAAATCACAACCATGGGGTTAAAAGGAAATTAATCCATTGCTAGCACTAGTTCTTAAAACTCATAAAATGAAGCTTCAAATGAAAAGAGGAGAATAGAACTTTTTCACATAAGACTGATCTAAAAACATGACAAGATTGATACGCTTTTCGATAGTGGCTCTCAAGCCAATCATATCTCTGAAAACATTGTCAAAAGTTTAAAATTGGAAACCGTTCCACATCATCAAACAATATCCACTTGGATGGGTGTGTGACAATGTGCAATTGCACGTTACTAGAAAGTGTAAACTGAGATTCGCCATTACTGCAAATTTCATAGATGAAGTGGAGCTTGATGTTGTGTCGTTACATATCTGTGGCATAGTTTTGGGCAGCCCATACCTTTATGATAGAAAATCTATCTTCCATAGACATGAAAACAAATATCATTTATTCAAAGGTGGAGTAGAATATATTGTGACAACTCATAGAAAGAAAATAAATATTTTGCTTGTAAATGCAGGGCAGATGAAAAGACTAGCGAATTCGAGCAAGAATTTTGTGCTTCTAATGATCAAACCCAAGGATGATGTTGACAATGAAGCTTTTAAAGGTTGTGATTAAAATTTGAAATCTAAATTGGTTGACATAGTTAACCAATATGATGAGATGTTTCAGGAACCGAAGGGATTACCTCCCAAGAGAGGAATCCAACATGAGATACAGTTGTAGCAAGATTGTCCTCTTCCTAACATTGGCATGTACAAGATGTGAGTGATGGAAAACATAGAAATTAAGAAGAGAATTCAAGAGTTGTTGAATAAAGGGATCATTAAACCATCTTTCTCACCATGTGGTTCACCTATTGTCTTGGTGCCCAAGAATGATGGAACATGGCGCATGTGTGTGGAATTTCGTACATTGAACAAAATTAAGGTAAATAATCGTTACCCACTGCCTAGAATAGATGATTTACTTGATAAATTGAAAGATGCAAAGTATTTTACTAAGTTGGAGTTAAGAAGTGGCTACCATAAAATTAGAATAGATAAAAGAGACATTTGGAAGACAACATTCAAAACAAAACAAGGTTTGTTTGAATGGCTAGTTATGTCGTTTGGTTTATGTAATGCTCCCACTACATTCATGCGTGTGATGAGTGATGTATTAAGGCCATTTCTTGATGAGTTTGTCATAGTCTACTTAGATGACATCTTAATTTTTAGTAAATCTTGTGATGAACATGTCATGCATGTAAGAAAAGTACTTGATGTCTTAAAAAAATAACAGTTGTATCTTAAGATGTCAAAGTGTGAGTTTGGAAAAACTTCTTTACTTTACTTGGGTCATATTGTTGGAGGAGGTGAGTTGAAAATAGATCCCTCCAAGGTTGATGTCATAGTGAATTGGCCAAGGCCCAAGGCAGTTACTAAGGTAAGATGTTTGTTGGGAGCAACCCAATATTGGAGGAAATTCATTGCTAATTTTTCTTTTATAACTGCTCCTTTGCATGCGTTTATAAGCGTGGAAAAGGTTTTTCAGTGGGGAGGCAAACAACAAAATGTCTTTGATGCATTGAAGGAAAAGATCAGTACAACTCCAGTCCTTGCACTTCTAGACTTGAGACAGTCGTTTGAGATTCAGAATGATGCTAGTGAATACACTATGGGCGCAGTCCTCATGCAACATGGTAAGTATATCTGTTTTCATTCAAAAAAATTTAATAGTGTAGTGATTAACTACCCTACATATCACAAGGAATTGTATACATTGGTGAAAAGTGTGAGAAAATGGAAACACTACTTGATGGGTAAGGAAATCATCATTCACACTGATCAACAACCATTGCAATACTTGCAATCTCAATCAAAGTTGCAGCAATCAAGGCACTTGTGATGGATGTGTTTTCTTCAACAATTCCACTTGGTAATTAGGTATAAGAATATTGTTAGTGCAACCACTTTACTCAAGCATAACTATGTTTTAGATGACAATTATATCGAGCAATATGCATTAGATAATGACTTTCAAGATGTTTATGCAAACTTGAGTCAAGGTAACCAAGTAGAGGAATCGGATTATCATTTGCATGATAACTTGTTGTACCATCTTGGCAAGCTTTGTAGTCCAAAAGGAGAAAGATTTAACATCATAAGAGAGGCACATAATTCTCTTATTGTTGGTCATTTCGGTGTAAGTAAGACGGTGGCACATCTATAGAGATATTGTTATTGGCCTCGTATGCTTGAAAGTGTGTCTCGTTTATTAAAGGATGTTCATTAAATGCAATTACTAAGCCTAACAATAGGAAGTTAGGATTGTACACACCACTTCAAATTCCTTCAGAATTGTGGAAGAGTGTTTCTATGGATTTTGTAGGAGGTCTTCCATTGTCAAAAATAGGTCATGATTATTTGTATGTAGTTGTGGACAGGTTCAACAAAATGTGTATTTTGAGGCCATGTAAAAATAAAGTTACAACTGAACAAACTGCTTAGCTATTCTTTCAGAATGTTTGGGTGCATTTTGGATTTCCCACATCCATTGTTAGTGATTGAGATCCTCGTTTTATTGGGAATTTTTGGTCAAGATTGTGGGAATTCATGGACACAAAATTGAAAAAGAGTACAACCTTTCATTCACAAATAGATAGTCAAATATAAGTAGTGAACAAAACAGTGATACATATTCTTTGTGGGTATTGCAGCAAGCATCCTAAGTTGTGGGATGAATATTTTCACTATATTCAATGTGCTTACAATCGAGCCAAGCACTCTTCAACTCAAATTATCCATTTGAGGAATGATTGGGATACTTATCTAAATATCCTTTGAATTTTATTTTTGGCAAAGATGTTGCTATTGAAAGTCATAGCGACATAGACAAAGAAAGAAAGTTCATTGAACAAATACGATTTGTACACCAAAAGGTTCAAGAACAACTTGAGAAAAGCCAAGCCAAGTATAAAGCAAGGCACAACAAGCATTGTCAAGATCACAAGTTCCAAGTTGGTGATGAATTTTGGCTTCACATTAACAAGGAGAGGCTCCAAGGAGAAGGTAAAAAGATAAAAACAATTAGATATAGTCCATTCAGAATTTTGGAAAAGATTGGTAACAATGCCTTCATGGTGGATTTGCTTTCATATATGTAAATTTATGTTGTTGTTAATGTTGATCATTTAAGGTTGTATGAGCCTCCTTTGATTGAAGATCAAGGAGATAATATTCAAATTCCATCTATTGAAGAATTTTCTCCAGAATTCCTTGATGAGATTCACCAAGACACTATACTTGACAAAAGAACAAGGACATCAAAAGGGGAAGTATCGATTATCTTCAAGTGGGGCTCAAGGGTACAAATCCTTTAAAATCCAAATGGATAGAGGTTGGAAAGGTGAGGGAACTATACCCTCACCTGCTGGACAATTGAAAGCGATCCTTTTGGGGTGCAAAAGGCTTCCAGTGGGGAGGAGTGATCAGGTGCTCAAAAATCAAAATGTCATAATCTCTATAAATTTAACTTTAGATCAAAGATTTCTTCATCCTGATTCCAACAGTGCGAACGACACTCGAGTTTGAGCTCGCATGAAGAAGTTAGAGAAAGTCAAAGTTTAAGTTTGACTTAGACAGATGGCAGTAAAATATGATGTGGTAGAGTTCCTTAGCGAATGGGGAAGTTCCAAGTGGAAAACCATCATTCGCCCCCTCATTTCGCAAATCGCATGTCGCAGGTGGGTCGGCGTTAAAAATCGACCTTGAAGCAAGCCAAGGTGCAATGTGATAATCGTAATCGCACATCGCAACAGGGTAAGTGGAAAGGCATTAAAGAAACGACTCTAGCAGTTGCAATGCAGCGATCGTCCCATGAGTAGGGAAGGGTTGCGATGCGATAATATCAATCACAAATCGCAATCACACACCATAGAAAACATAGTCCAACATATATAAGACTGTTGATACTCCACATATTGCGATTTACGATGGGACAATCGGTGCCGACAAATTATGGACCGCTGCATGGTGAAATTTTCTCTCAATTAGCACTTTTTGGAGCTAATTTGTAGGATCATGCTAAATTTGGAGACATTTGTGGAGTGAATAGTGGGAAAACTAGGAGATGTCATAACTTCTTCATTTTTCCACCAAATTGGATGCAAAAAGAGGCTTGATGGCCATTTTTGGACATTCTAGACTGATTGGAGTGGGTTTCAGAAGCATTTGAGCATTGTAAACACATATTTTTATACACTTTTGAGCATAATAGAGAAGCCCAAGCTATTGGAAATTGGACCAAGGAGACGTAGCCCAAGAAGGGTGATTTCTTTTATCATATTCATGTTATAATGTGTTTTTGATGATGTTCTCTACATGTTTATGTTGTTTTTCAATCTCTAATTTATGTTAAATTGCTAATAAAATTAACATAAAAACTCATCATTTCACTTGCAAAAATTCATGAAATCTTAAGCACAATGAAAGTATTTTGGTTCTAATCTGAGGAGGATCTTAGCACAACAATCTAATATTCTAAATCATATAATTCATCTACCA
Organism: Pinus taeda; assembly: GCA_000404065.3. Classification (NCBI taxonomy): domain Eukaryota; kingdom Viridiplantae; phylum Streptophyta; class Pinopsida; order Pinales; family Pinaceae; genus Pinus; species Pinus taeda. Next base: position 118,934 of record APFE030159292.1, read on the forward strand.
TATGCAAACAACATTCCAACTCAGCTACATGTGATGAAACCTTAGCTCATTATTTTAGAATCTGCTCACTACTGCAAAAGATGAATATTTGTGCATGAATCTAGAAATATAGTGTATATGCACACTGGTGGATACTGTGTAATTCGTTCTAACCTTTGTGCATTGGTTTATTTGTCTTTATTAAAATTTTCAACCAACTGGGTTCCACCACTTTGTTTATCGTATAATGCATATCATGCATATATATACTATATAAATTATAATCATAGGTTGAACAGATGCAGAAATTGGCCATGGGACTATTTGCCCCAACATATGTGTTAATACAACATTCATTAGGGGAATTTTGAGGTCTCAAATGGGCCTCCTAAGGAAATTATAAAATAATAGTGGAAATAATAAAATAACATTATATTACATCATCATATTTTAGTGGGAAAAAAGAAAAAACTATTTTTTCAACTCATCTCCCTATGGGTTTACTCAAATTTCGAACAAAAACACTCATTGGATGAAAATATTGATTCCTCATCCAAGGAGTACCCATGTTGCATACTTTTGATGGACCATACAACACAAAAATGAGAAATACATGAAAAACATGATTTTAATCATGTTTTTCATGTATTTTTCATTTTTCATGTAGGTAGGTCCATTTAAAGTATGCAACATGAGTACTCCTTGGATGATGAATTAAATTTTGCATCCAAAAAGTAATCCCACTCAAAATTTGAGTAAAACCTTAGGGAGATAAGTTGAAAAAGTTGTTTTACTATATTATTATTTTTTAATATTTTTACCTTTTTACTCAAAAAATGATGAATCATCCCCTATGGTTGACATCATCATCTTGAATCCTATTGGTTCTTATCAAGTTTATTTTGGTTGTACATTTTTCTTAGGAGACCCATTTTAGACCACAAAATTCCCTAATGATCACAACATCAATGACAATATGAAATATAAATAAATATGCAGTTATAGTCAACATTTTGACTTTCTATGCAACCTTTTTGCGTATATCCTATAGCAACACGACATTTGACCATTGAACCTTCCATTGCAGGGATCACATTCTAATGTATGTACAAATACGTTCAAATGTGCATATCAAAATTCTTCAAATGAATCTGATAAACTCTATATGATTGAAGATAATAGTTTAAGTGAAGACTAGTTTGAAGAGGTGTCGTAGAACATTGTTTGGTGACAGTGAGAGTTTAATTACAAATTTCCATCCATAACCACCAATAAAATTTTGAATTCCATAATACATTACATGTCTGGTTACGGAGAGATGATAACAATTTCAGAATTGGCCAAAAACCACTTGCAAACATATTTAGAACCCAATGAATCCCAATAAAACCATACACCAAAGATTTCCAATCTCATAAACCCTTATTATTTAATTAGAGTCGCACTTTAATTTCATAAGAGATAATGTCAAATTATTTATTTGGAGGGAAATTACACTTGGTATATATAGAGGCTGATGATGCCTTTTTAGAGAAGCTAACTAACCTTCAAGATTGGAGCCGATCAACAAAATAAGAGGGAAAAATGAATTTCAAAATTTCAGAAAAATTGTGAAAATATTAAGGTCAACCTCCATCACTCCAATTTGAATTTAATCGTCATTGCCCTTTGACCTTTGATTTTTTAGGCCACAAATTAATCTTCCCAAAATCCTTTTACTTTTAATAAATGATGAAACCCTTCATAGACATTATTTAATTTAATTTATAACAAAATTCCCTTCTATTTTAGTCAACAAGAAATCATCCAAACTATGAAGGCTCTCACGATGTGCAACATATGATCTGAAATTGGAGAGGCTCTCCTTCCTAAAAATGATCGTTCTCTTGACACTTTGAAAGGAAAAATGGGTCTTATGACAAAACAAGTTTTCAAAGGTTTCTTCAAGTTATGAGTTAGTTTTTTTATGTAAACTTAAAACATAAGCAATATCTCATCATTTAACTCATACATACATTCATGAAGAGCAACAAAAAATAATTTGGTGACGGAGTTCACCTTGCTTGGGCTACATCTTCGGGTTTGCAAACATAGCTAGACCACTCCATATATTAAGTGGAAATGAGTACATAAACGTTTGTTGGCAAAACAAGTGGCTATTTTCCCTTCAAGGAAATGTTCTCATGCAAATAATCCTCACTCTAAACATCATGACAACCTACAGTTAGTCATGAAAACATCAGCAACACAATGTGTCTCCTACAAAGACCTTTTACTCCATATGAAAATGAGCATAATGAGCATACAAGCACTCCAATTCCGCATTGAAATACCAAAAAAAACATTCCTCAACAATATATAGTGAGAAAAGAATAATTGAGTTGAACCCTACAAGTAAAAATTGTTGCAATAAAAGTGTGAAGGTAAGAAAACCCATACAAGTCCTTCTCCATGCTCAAACAACTTCAAGGATTGCTTCAAAACACTGATTGATGCATACATCCATGGACTTGAACTTGTAAAAAGTCTCTTCAGATGTGCTCTAATCATAAAATAGAGGTCACCATTGGATCCAGAATGTCCAAAAACCCTAGATAAACTCTTCTTGAGCTCTAAAAGGCCAAAATCTCTCCCAGTTATGGCTTCAACAAGTTCTTCCTTTAGTTTCTTTGTTATCTGTCATACAATTTGGACTAACAGTTTAATTGTCCTACAAATTCGCCCGTCGAAGGGGAAATTTGTTGGATAATTAAATTTCCCAATAATCCTTAAGTGTGAAATATTGAGGCCTAGTGTCTTCCAGACTTCCCCTGAGGTCTTGTGCAGGTAACATGTGACTGAGACCATGGGCTAGTCTGAAGCCCCCTCCGCTGTTAGCGCCTTTCGGTCAGTGCCAACGGTATTGTGGGAAACATGTGACTAGGAGTTGGGCTGTTACACAGCAATTTGTAACCATCCCTGTTACCCCTTCTCGCGCACATTGGAGGACTTATTTTGGGACCTGTGAGAAGTGACATAACCTGAAAACACTTGCATTGTATCCCCTTGAGTATGTACTTCATATGCCCTGAAGACACCTTCTGCAAAATACCCATAAAAATAGCCCTTTTTCCATTGGCGTTTTTCCACAATGTATCACCCACGCCAATGGGGGAAATCCTCCAAAGAGGGCGCGCCAGTTGGCGCTCTGTCTCAAATTTGCACTCGCGCCAACCCATTGGGTAAAGTTTTTAACAAACAAACTTCCGAAGGTTCTTCCTAACTTATTCATGAACTGATTCCAGCTTAAGTTAGTTTAGTTGGGCTTCGAATCTCCATAGAAGGGAAGTAGTTCTCCACCTCTCATGGAAGCTTCCTAATGATAAGGTCAATCCCATGAATCTTGTGGATGATCCTAACTCCTTCTTATTTCTCTATATAATCTTGTCCTTTTGCCTTTGACAAGCTAGTTAGTAATTCTACTCTTCAAGCTCCAAATTCTAAGTCCCAAAGTCTGAGAATTGCTAAGCTCATGCTACAAGAGGCCTTCTTCATTCCCATAAGGCTAAATCTAAAGTGAGGAGATTCTTGTCCAAGTAACCAAGGAGAGAGAGGCTTGTTCCCGATTCCCAACAGGCTTTGCAAGGCATGTGTTGCTGATCACCCAGCCAAAGGAGGATTTGACGTTAGAACTATGGTTGTATTCTTCTTTGT
>APFE030159299.1:0-12663 GCA_000404065.3 Pinus taeda
TTTGAAGTGGTCGTTTTCTTCATATTTTCTGTTTTTATTTTAATTTTAATTTTTTTGTAGTGAGTTTTTTATTGTTTTGTATTTTTAAATTAGAAGGTCGATATTTTGAATTTTTGATATTTGACATATTTATACATCTTTAATTAATTGTTCAATCCACTTGAAATAATTGTTTCTAAAAAATAATATTTTTTAACAATGGACATAAAAATAACCATTTCTAACATAAATATAACTAAAAAAACTACACATTTTGATAATTTTTTGCTTGAATTGACATGTCAAAATCACAACTTTTATACAATAATTTTAACTAAAAATGGTTAAATAATAGCTTTTTTTTATGAATTTCATGTCAAAAAAATAATAATAATCACTTTTTTTTCAAAAAATAATGATTAACTTAAAAATCAATGCGAAAATCACATGTTACAAATATTGAACGTATAACAACCCTAATTGAGTGTTTATTCTTCTCATAAAATGTCAAAGTCAAAACATTGCAAAGCTTGATTTCCAAGCATAACTTAAATTTAATCAACAATGTTAGGTAATCCAAACTCTTCGTCCTCTAGAGTTTCATCACTGTCTTCTTCCACAATATTTTTTGTTTCCTTTTGCTCATTTTCCTCTTCTAATGGGTCTTTGATGTCTGTGAATCTCGCAATGTATGTCTTTCCAAACATTCCATGTAATGGTGGTTGGGGTTCCTTTGCCTTTTTTGCCACACGTGATTCACTAAAGTCCCCTTTCTTCAACCTAATTTCTTGCATTGCATGTGGAAAAAATTGAAGAGCATTAATTCTTTGTTGAATGAAACGCTGAAATGTTTAGAAATTTTCTTGAATAACTATTTCAAATACCATTTAAGAAAAGATGGTAATGCAAGTACATACTCAACCCCCATGTCACCTCCTCAACGCCCATGTCACTTTTATAAAATAAAATGTATTTATCATTCTACTCAACATTCATTTTTATCAAAATTCAATATTTTCACAAACATAAAATCACTTTAAAACATTTTATGTCAATTTTATACCAATTTTCAAAATTAATAAAACAAACTCAACTAATTTAATAATGGTGAATTGTAATATATAAAAAGAAATCACTACATATCATCCACTACCAATGTTAGTGAAGAAAAAATCCAATTAGGAAAAAAGGAAATCTTCTTAAATTTAAATAAAAAGAAATAAGGTGTAACTTTCATAAATTATTGAATTAATAATTAGATTGAAAGAATTTAAACATAAAAATGGAGAAAATGGAAAGTGACAAACCGTAATAGATGTATGAAACTTATCTTGGAACTTATTTTGGATAGCAATAAATATATACAATTAATTTGGGCGACAATTCTCTTGTTTAGGATATGGAGGTGTACATACCATATTCCATTTAAATATTTATGACTTTTAAAAAGTGAATACAACTTTTCAACTAACAAACTTACTTGATCATAAGAAATTAAAATGCTAAAATAAAAATTAATATCGATGCTAATTTGGTTAATTAACATTATTTGTTAAATGTATTCAAAATTAAAATTACAATAAATATTTTAAGATTAATATCAATATTAATAAACCACAAACTGTAATTAGACTAACTCAAAACATTTCATATGAAAATGGGTAAATTTGAAAAGATTTTAATAAAAAAAAACAAATATATAATGCAAAAAATACTAAAGATAAATATCACCCCACGTAAATGCACAAATATATTGTTCCCAACAAAGAGCAATCACCGCTCAACATATACTTAAAAGCGAAGATGATAGTTGAACATATACTTAAAAGAGAAGATGATAGCTCAAAATATAATTAAAAGTGCAGATATCATCTTGACGTATTTCGTTCTTTTCATTAAATTAGTAATTTGTTGTTGATATCTTGTTTTGTTGCATACTAAAGCCAATAATTCATTATAATAAAATTGTTTTGGAGCACATATTTGAGATTTTGAAACTAAGAGAGGATGTATATCACAATCTTTCATATCCATCAGAATTATATTATAATTAGATTGTGAATTATATTATTCTATAGTATTATAATTACTGTAATATTGGATTTGAAATATATAATTCATTTCTTGTTTTTTCTTAGGAAATGCTTCGAAATAAAAAAGCATCGAATCCCAGCAATTTCCCTTGGCCTGATGTTCCATGCTTCAAGAAATTAAATGCCATATTGTCATGGAGAACCGACTTGAAGAACTTTAAGGAGTTACTGTCATCAACATTAGATTTTGCTTCTAAATTGGTGTGTATAATTAGTCCTCATTGAGAGGTTCATCACTTGCTACTAAAACTAAAAGTTGAGTATAATTATATTAAAGCCCAAATTTCTTTTATTTTTTTATGGTGTTCAGAAAGATGTTATATCTGGACCTGCTACCACATTCCTCTCTTAGTTTCAAAAGCTCGGATATGTGCTCCATAAGGTTATCGAGATTGACATCCACTTTTTTCCCATCGATTTCCACAATATCTTTATGTAACATGTTGTTAATGACATCTGATTTAGTTGCATCTCTGGAAGAGGAAGACGACGGATCTTCATCACACCAGGGGGCTTCTGAAACGTTAAGATTGACATCCACATCTTCTCCCTCATATTTCATTGAAACATTAGAAGATCCCGAGGATGAAGCTTCATTGCATCGGGGGGCTTCTAGTACATTGAGATTGACATTCAAGTTTTTTCCCTCAAATTTCCGCAGAAGATTTAGAGACTGGAGCTTTATCGCATTAATGGGTTCTTGAAACATTGAGATTGACATCAACATGTTCTATCTCATATTTCATTGAAACAACATTAGAAGATCCAGGGACTAGAGCTTCAGTGCGCTTGTGAGCTCCTGGAAGAGTTTCTGCACAATCAGAATTGCCATCAGCATCGGTATTATAATTTGCAGAACCATGTGCTGATGGTCAAAGTTCTTTGTGCATGTATAAGGCATTTCAAAAGATGAGCTCCGCACACCCATTTCCTGTTCTCTTTTCTTCTACTTTGAGGCAAGTTGCTTGGGATATTAGAGTATTCGAGCAATTAGGTGGTGGGCCAATTCTGAGAATCGACCTGCCACCGCCCCGCCACCAGTGGTGGTGGTGGGGCAGTGGCGGGTCGATTCTGAGAATCGCCCCACCACCCGATTCACGTTTTTTCCCTCAAATTTCCGTAGAAGATTCAGAGACTAGAGCTTTATCGCATTAATGGGTTCCTGAAACATTGAGATTGACATCAACATGTTCTATCTCATATTTCATTGAAACAACATTAGAAGATCCAGGGACTAGAGCTTCAGTGTGCTTTGGAGCTCCTGGAAGAGTTTCTACACAATCACAATTGCCATCAGCATTAGTATTATAATTTGCAAAACCATGCGTTGATGGTCAAAGTTCTTTGTGCATGTATACGGCATTTCAAAAGATGAGCTCCGTACACCCATTTCCTATTCTCTTTTCTTCTTCTACAATATAGTTTTGATATTGCAATTTTTTGTAAACACGAGAATAGGTCATTTGAGAGGTTTCATGTTTTAAATTTTTAATGAATGTAACATGTTTTTAATTTTGAAAATATTGAGATAAGTTCCATTGCTTGAAGTAACTAATATGTAAATTTAATGTCGTTAAAATACTCGAGCTATTATAGCATTCGAGCAATCGGGTGGTGGGGCGATTCTGAGAATCGACCCGCCACCGCCCTGCCACCACCACTGGTGGCGGGGTGGTGGCGGGTCGATTCTCAGAATCACCCCACCACCCGATTCACGTTTTTTCCCGATTATAAATGTGGTTTTGGTAAAAGGTCGAAATGGAAACTTAAACGCACATTTAACCGATTATACAACGGTCCAAACGTGGTTTAAAGAGAGATAATATGGAAGTTTGGCACAATCGAATAGTGAAAATTTGAAAGGAAGTGAAATGAAAACGAATGGGAAAAATGAAATGCATTAGAAATGGAGATGATCTCCCAAGTTAAACGTGATAATATGAAGTTCATGCACTGTACTCGTGGATTTATGTGAAAGCATAAATCGTAAAGCATGTGTTTTGTTTCTGTAAAACCCTTAGGATTCGATGGACAATATACATCATCGCACGACTCGCCACAGATGTTAAGTTTGACAATATTTTGTGTGTGTTTTTTTATTGGAAATGTAATAACAATATAGTTTTGATATCCCAATTTTTTGTAAACACGAGAATAGGTCATTTGAGAGGTTTCATGTTTTTAATTTTTAATGAATGTAACATGTTTTTAATTTTGAAAATATTGAGATAAGCTCCATTGCTTGAAGTAACTAATATGTAAATTTAATGTCATTAAAGCATTTATTGCTATCATTAAATATTAACCAATTTTTTAATCACAATTATAGATTCCAGCATTCATTTACTGTGAATGGCATACGCTAATATGATAACGGTGGATGGATGTAGTTTTATGCATAAGAAATTTACAGCAAATGAAATACGTAGAAATCTATGATAATTATGTCATTGTAAAGTAAAAAATATAGAATTTATAAATTTATAATTTGGAAAGCTAAGTAAAAATCATATAATTTATAAATTTATAATGCTTACATTTATCAAATTTAAATCTATGAGAAAAATTAAGATAGTTAATATAAAATTTTGTTTTTTCCAGACTTTTTTCATCGAGATTTGCTTAAATATTAAATTACACGGTTTAATATTTTGTATTATATTCAACATTTTATATTAATAGATGTTATTTCTTTATGTTATAAATTACAGGTGTGGTTGGTTTGATAAATAAGTAATTAGTATATATTTTTAAAGATTTTTTTGTAAATATTAAATATATTATTTTATTATGAACCTAAAATATTTGGTAGTGTGGAATTTAGATGGTTCCTTGTAATATGGAATTTTTTGGAAATTCATTGTATATTAAGTATGATATAATTTATGGTGTAGGTGGATAAATGGATACAAAAATTCTCAAAACCAAATTTACTATCTTACTAGCTATTCTAAATGTAAAACATAGTTAATTTGTCAGAAATATAATTTTATGTGCAATATTTATGTTTGAAACAATTTTAAAACATTTTGTATCATTTTCAATATTTTAAATTATAGATTTCAATGATTTATTAGTCTCGTAAATCCATTCGTTGTCGATTTTGGAATATGGTGAGAATTTCATGGATAAACCCATAGATTATACAACATGGGAAATCGATTTGGATGTTTTAAAGATTACACATACATCTACTGATTTCTCAGTAAGTGTAGTCTTAATATAATTGCAAGGTAGTTTTGTTTTATTTTGATGATTTAAATTGCATTGTAGTTTTATTTTATTTTGATCAATTAAATTGCATTGTAGTTTTGTTTTATTCATGTAGGTTTCCCATTTGTTTACTATAGTTTCTGGTGAGTATAATTTGGAGTATCTTTTCCTCACTATGATAAATATTTGATTTAGGATCAAACATAATATGATATAATTATATAACTGAATAATAAGAAAATAATCAAATTAATGACTAAATGATAGATATAAGATCAAATTAATGACTAAATGTCAGATATAAGATAGTTGGTAATAGGGTGTGTTGTGAAGTCAATGTTAGATATAAGATAGTTGGTAACAAGGTGTGTTGTGAAGTCATTAGGGTTATTATTGACTCCTTAAATATGAATCAAGGATTTCTAAAAGTATTCTTCCAATATTAATGAGTTTCTATGTCTACAATGTAATCACCACAATGAAATAATAAGCATTTACTACCAACTAGATGTTCATAGTCCCATAAAAGGTTTTTATATCCCTCGTTACTTCCCCCATTGGGGTGCTTTTCATTTATTTTATTTCTCCCTTTTCTTTTATTTAGATATGAGGATGGGTAACATCTAATTGATAATAGTGGGGGAAGCAATGCACTGAATAACCATATTAATAGGGGTGTCTCCTTATATTGGGTGTAAATAGGGGTGTTGTTAAGATATTGGCAGTAAATTTAATAAATATAATCCTTTCTCAGTGGTAACTTATGTCAATGGAGGTCCAAACTTAGTTTGCTCATTTTGGTTGTGTTTCCCATTGTGGTATTAGCATCCATGTGCTCCGCATGAGTTGCCTGCAACAAAATAAGACAAAAAAAAAAAACCATGTCGCTATATTTAAAACGCCATTAAAGTTATTATTGTGGTTCATAAGATGACAGTGACAGTGACCTTCATTTAAAGGTTTGGAAAGAAATTAAAATAGATTATTATTATGGCCTTAGATACTCTAATCAAAGTAAATCGAGTGGTCGAAGGTAGCTCATCGTATTCTCCCTACATGTGGGGTATGATTTCATTGATGATTCATTATTAGGATTGTGATTGACACTAGAGTTATCTTCTGGGAACTTGCTTGCTTTTTCCAATTATTTCATTCTTGAGAGAAAATCCTCTGGCATCTAGGTTTGGGATTTATTGATAGCAAATGAAGTTATCCTACCTTCATTTCTCGGGAACACATTTATGAGGGAGTAATAAGGTTCTTGAGGTGTAACTGAGTTGCTTTAGAACAAATGAAACTTGCTTCTGGGATTACATGTGAACTTTTTGTGAACATATTTTATGGAGAGGGTGATCAGTTTAGCGAGGGTCATTAGAGGAGATTCACTATAATCTGACTCCAGTTTCTCTTTTTAGTGAAATCCTAGCCTCCTATGAATTTTTCATGCTCAAAATTAAAATAAGGATAATCAGGAAAATGTGCTTGATGTGATATGGTAAATTTGTCCATCTATGTTTAGGTGTAATAACCATGGCATGTAATAGTTGAAAACATGTTGAATTTATACTTAGGAAAGAAAAATGATATTCTACCAAAAACATTAATGTGTTTTTTTCCTCATAAACAACTTTATTTGGCACATAAAAATTTAGTTTTACCAACATTTTTAAAAAAGTTTGAAAATTGACCCTAAAAAAAAAAAATCATGGTTCTAGTATCATTACTTTTTCATTTTGAAGCTATATTTTGCACGAAAATTTTATATAAATTTCGTAGTCACTGCCATTTTTAAAACATGTTCAAAATTGACCCCTAAAAAATAAAATCATTGTTCCAGTATACACACTTTTCCTTTTTAACACTGTTTTTGATGTTTTTTTGGGATTTTTTTGCTAGAGTTCCCGTTTTGAGTTTATAGTTCCCATTTCAAATTTTACATTGTTTTAGCTCTATTTCCAAGAAAGGTTCTAGGGTTTAGATACCCATATTTCACTCAAATGCACTCACTCCTTTAGTAGAGCTCATGTTTGAGTGTGATAATTAACAAATGTTGCCTTAAAGGAGTCTCTTAGTGTAATTGATCACATGTATGATGCATTGTTACAAACATTGTGCTTCCATCTAAGCAAGATGTATTAAATAGTTGTAGAATAGTCTTCTTTTGTAATATAAGGTAGGACTTCCTTGGGAAAAATGTTCAGGTTGTGAACAAAACCCTACAAAAATAATTATGAAACCTTGGGAAAAACTTGCCATTGAAACTCATGAAGATGTCATAAGTTCACGACCACAAATCCTTTTATATGATCCATTTGTGTTGACTCCCTATTGTAGGGAAAACCAAACGCCCCCCATTATTTCAAATAATGGGGACCCTTTCCATTAATTTTTGGCTAAGCATCTTTTATGATTTTCATTTAAGTTAATTGTCTTATAATTTTATAATTTTTTCATTTTCATCGGATTTCTATTTTGATCATTTCATTGAATCTGAACTTTCACAAGCTTTCCATTGATACTTGTTTTGACTCATTTGGTGAACTGGTTTTTAAATAGCACTCCTTTGAAGTTTGATCATTTTCTTGCATGGACTAAAATATGTTAGTAAATGTGTGATATTTCAATTTTTGCAATTAAAATAGTCATTCATTGTGAATATTAACTTTCAGTTAATTGTTACTAATTCTTTCATTTTTCACTATCGGTCCTATAAAATGACCCAACTAAATTGTACAATGGATGAAAACACATTTTGAGGTCTTGGTAATCTACTCCAATTTGTTATTTTAAAAAAGATTTCCAAAACCAAAACCCCAAAATTAAAAAATGGCTGAAGTCCAATTTGTAGGATCGTTAATTCACGTGCACCCCACTCCTCATCAAACCCTCTCTTCCAAAATCTCGAAATTTAAAATCGCTAAAATTAAATTTGTGATGCGATATTGCGATATATCGCATATCCCAAAACACAAAATATGTAAGCTGCACATTTTAAAAACTCTAAAACTATGATTGCGATTTTGAAACTATGCGATGCAGTTAAAAAAATTATCGTAAATTTTTGGTTCATCGCCATATGTGTCATGCCCCCAAATCATCATCGTACTTGGACGAGTCAGGCACCCATACCGGGCGCGTTTAACCGATGAGTTGGTGGACAAGTCACCGAGGCATGTTTAACCGACAAGTTGAGCAGGGTGCACATAATTGACGGGTTGGGTGGGGCACACATAACCAGCGAGACATGGGCACGTTTTTAACCGACGAGCCGGGGTAGACACACTTAGCCAACGAGTTGAGGGGCACCAACATGAAATTTGACTAAGTGTTGGGCGCACAAGTCAACTTCGTTTATAGACGGATGAGTTGGAGGGCGACAAGATGGGCACACCACTTAGGCCGACACATGAGCCAACATGTTAAAAATATGAATTAGTGTGGGTGGGTCGGCTAGCGATCTAAAAATGAGATCTTAGACAATTATTAAGGTATTATAGACTCATGTGCATGGATTTGCCTATGTTATTTTGTGCAATGGAAAGATAAGAATGTGAAATATATAGACAATGAATTAGTTAAAGAACATAATAGACAAACAAATATAAACACAACAAGTTTATTATGGAGTTCACCCAAAACTCCTGGGCTACATCTCATGTTCCAGCCTTTGGTGGTGGCCTCTCTATTATGTCTTCAGAAGCAGAGTTTTACAACAGTATGAGCTCAAATTGAGCCTCACACAATAAAAAAAAAACAATAAGGCTTTTCTTAGATCCCCCAAGTCTCCTTTGAGTACACTGACTCTCCTTACTCACTCTCTATTTCTATTGCTCTGTATCAACATTGCCTATTTCTGTTTGCTCTCTATCTGTGGCTTTTAAAGCCAATCGGTGTTATCTATTCATTGGGCACCAACACGAAATTTGACTAAGTGTTGGGCGCACAAGTCAACTTCATTTGTAGATAGATGAGTTGGAGGGCAACGAGATGGGCACACCACTTAGGCCAACACATGAGCCAACATGTTAAAAATATGAATTAGTGGGGGTGGGTCGGCTGGTGATCTGAAAATGAGATCTTAGACAATTATTAAGGTATTACAGAATCATGTGCATGGATTTGCCTATGTGCAATGGATCAATAAGATTGTGAAATACATATACAATGAAGCAGTTAAAGAACATAATAGATAAACACATATAAACACAAAAAGTTTAATATGGAGTTCACCCAAAACTCCTAGGCTACATCTCCTGTTCCAGCCTTTAGTGGTGGCCTCTCTATTATGTCTTTAGAAGCAGAGTTTTACAACAGTATGAGCTCAAATTGAGCCTCACATAACAGAAACAAAACAATAATGCTTTTATTGGATCCCCGAAGTCTCCTTTGAGTACACTGACTCTCCTTACTAACTCTCTATCTCTATTGCTCTGTATTAGCACTACCTATTTCTGTTTACTCTCTTTCTATGGCTTTTAAAGCCAATCAATGCTATCTGTTCATTTCTCTTTCTCGAGCTCTCTGGCTTCCTAACCTCTATCCGCTCAAATCCCCCTTTGAGCTTTAGCAATCATTACTAAATGCTCTCAGGGATGGTGGCCACCTGTACTATAATGGAATGGGTCATCGGGCCTTTGAAATCCTTTGAAATCGTCATTCTTTATTTACATAGAGAAATACATTCAAACATAGGAAAGATCCACCAGACACTATTTATCAGACTTCAAACATCATGAATTTACCTTATAACTCCTATCGGGTCCGCCTGTATACTGACATCACATCTCCACCATTGATCTGGGAGATCCAGATCCAATGGTTGTGGTTCATTTTGGGCAGCCCTTTTGTATGGGGGTTAATCGCTCGATAAGGGTGGTTTTCTCTCTCCTTAGTCTAGACACGTGGCAGCGATTGTATGGGCTCAGGAAAAGCCCAGCCCAAACCACTTACCGCCTTTGGTCCACCCAAAATCCCCGCTAGTTTTGTGGTTTCCTTTTATATTAAAAATACATTAAAAATATTAAAATCCCGCTCATATCATACATGAAACAGTATACAATAGCATTAACAGACCCTTTTGGGTCTGGTTCATCGCATTGGCACTTTATCCTTTGTATTTAATTTATTCCATGAAAATCGCGATTTACATTGAAAAAGTCATTTTACCGAATTTGAAATTATATCAAATCTCGTTTATAATGTTATGGGTCCGGCTATCGCAAGCCATATGTATATCGGCCCCGCTCCATTTTAATGTGCCGACACGATATTGCAATGCAACTTGGGCCATTGGTTTGTGTGCTTGATCGATGGTCCTCGTTGACCCCACTGATCATTGTCACATATTCTTTGTGGTCTCTGCTTGTAGCCTCCCTTTTCCACCACCGATTGTGATTCGCCAATCAAATTTAGAATGTTGATCGGCCAGATCTAACAGCTCTGATTCAAAGTTGCTTTGACCACCAATAAGCCTATTTTCAATGTGTTCTCTATGTTTTTTTCCTCCCAATAGTATTATCCACCTTCTTTAAAGGTTTTTCTTAGGCAATAATTTTGAATGTTTAGAAGATTTTGAAGACTTAGAGGGTTTTCTAGGATCCATTTGGATCACGCCTTCCCACTGAAAAAGGCTTTTGGTCCACCAAAAGCTATTTTTAAAGCATCAATTAAGTGAGAATACAACTTCCTTACTTGTCCAATCTCTATCCATATTGCACTGCTTGGTTTTGAACCTTTGAGTCCGATTCTGAGGTACTCAACATCCCCTCTACACATGGTTCTGACCTTCCCATCCAGAACTGTATATTCCTGCAACTCATTGAGATATTCAAGCAACAGATCATCAATAGAAGGCAAATGACTTTGTTCTTCAGGATCTTCAATCAATGAAAGTTCAAACAGTCTCAAGTTCTCTGCATTAACTACTGAATAGATGTGCATGTAAGCTGGAAAATCAAGGAGAAAAGCATTCTCACCAATTTTCTCAAGTACCCTGAAAGGCCCATACCTTATTGGCTTTAGCTTCTTACCTTCACCTTGCATTATGTCTTTGTTGATGTACAACCAAACTTTATCACCAACTTGGAAGCTATGCTCAATTCGATGCTTATCATGCCTTGCCTTGTATTTAGCCTAGCTCTATTCTAGCTATTCCTGCACTGCCTGGTGAATTTCTTGGATCTGTTCAATTAACTTGGTTGCTTCCATCAACTGCTATGTCTTTACTAAAGACAAAATCTAAGGGAGACTTTGGTGTGAAACCAAAACAAGTCTCAAAATGAGATTTTTGTGTAGAAGAGTGTTTAGCATGGTTGTAAGCATATTACCCATAACATAAATGTTCATCCCAAAGCTTGGGATGCTTGCTACAATAACCCCTGAGAAACTGAATCACTATCCTCTTGACCACCTCTATTTGGCCATCTATTTGTGGATGAAAGGTTGTGCCCTTCTTTGATCTGGTGTCTATTAATTGCCACAGACTTGACCAAAACTTCCCAACAAATCAAGAATCTTGATCAGATATTATGGAAGTGGGTAACCCAAAATGTACCCAGACATGTTGAAAGAACAACTTCACTATTTGTTCAGCTGTAATCTTCTTGTTACAAGGTATTGAAATACACATTTTATTGAACCTGTCCACAATAACATATAAATAGTCATGACCTTTTCTAGATTTTGGCAATCCCCCAACAAAGCACATGGAAACACTTTCCCAAGGACGAGAAGAAATTGGAAGTGGAGTGTACAAGCCTAGTCTTCTATTGCTAGGCTTTCTTTTAGCACACATGGTACACCCTTTAATATATCTAGAAATGGTTTCATGCATTCTTGGCCAATAACAGAACCTTTGCAGTTGTGCAACTATTTTAGTTACATCAAAATGACCTGATATTAGAGAATTATGTGCTTCTCAGATTATGTTAACTCTTTCACTTTGAGGAATGCATAACTTTCCCAAATGATACAAGAGTTGGTCTTGAACATGATGATTCAATTCTTCTACTTGTTTGCCATGACTTAAATTTGCATATACATCTTTAAAATCTATATCTTGAGTATATTGTTCAATGTAGCTTTCATGAAATGCTGAATTATACTTAAGTATAGTAGATGCATTTATGATTGGCGTTGATAACATATCTACAACTTTATTGTGTATGCCTTTCTTATATCTAATGACAAGATGAAACTGCTGTACAAAACCCATCCATCTATAGTGTCTTGATTAGTTTATGAGTGCAAGTACTAAAGTGGTTGATGATTAGTATGTATAATTGTTTCTTTGCCCATTAGGTAATGTTTCCACTTTTTCACACTCTGTACTAATGCATACAATTCTTTATCATATGTGGGATAATTAACTACTATAGAA
>APFE030159299.1:13956-53989 GCA_000404065.3 Pinus taeda
ACAGCCCTCAAATACATTGGTTTTATCAGGTTTCTTTTCCTTTACAACCATTAGTAAAAATTGCTTGCATGAATTTACAATTCTTTTCATCTACCCTAAGTTTATGAGAGTAATTATTTTTGAGTTTATGAGCTCTTACAATATATTTTATTCCATCTTTGGTGAGTTGATACTTATTTTCAGCTCTATAGAAAATGGCTTTTCTATCATACAAGTAAGGAATTCCTAAAACAATTCCACATATATCCAAGGGAACGATATCTAACTCAACCTCATCTACAAATGTTGACCCAAAATAAAACCTAAGTTTACATTGTCTAGTCACTTGTAGCTTTGTTTTATCACATACCCAACCTAATGGATATGGCTTCTTGTGAAGTGTGGTTAGTAATCCCAACTTCTTTACAATTGCTTCAGAAATTAAGTTTACTTGTGAACCACTATCAAATAAAGTATCAATCTTTTGATGCTTGGAAATAACTCTAATATGAAAAAGCTCATGCCTTTTCCTCTCATTTTCTTCATTATCAATAGTTTGTGCAGAATTACTAGTAGATGCTTCAGAATTTTTACCTTTTATACCTGTAGTTGTGATTGTTGTTTCATCACATGAGTTTGATCCCAAAATTTTTTGTATAGAAGCAGTCTTCTTCTTCTTGCCATCAAACTTCTTGGGTTTCAGCTCCGGATGCAAAGACCAGCAATGTTAATCATCGTTTCCATCCTTCTTGCAGTGAGTGCATGAAGGTTTGTTTTTCTATACAGCATTTGCCTTCTTCTCTTTCCATTTCTGCTTCCTCTTTTCCTTGTTCTTACTTGTAATGAGTTTTGATAATCTCCCAATCTCTGGGTTCACATTATTGCCTCTAGCCTCTAGATGTGTAGCCTGAACGGATACCTCATCTATGCTAGTGGGGTTAAACATGAGAATGGTGTGCCTCAAATAGCTATGCAGACCACCTATATACTTCAACAAAGTTTCAGGTGAGTCTAGACAAATTCCTATAATTAAAGCTATTTTTCTAACTTCCTGGGTATAGCTTTGTACACTTTTCCCCTTTAATTGGTGAAGAGTATGCCAACTCATCATGGCTTGCTACATATATGCTAGTGGATAGAATTTTTTTTTAATGGCAAAAACAAATTCACTCCATATAGAAAGAATTTTACCATGCTTCTTCAAATCAGCTTGTGTCCTGCCTTCCCACCACACTAGGGCAATTCCTCCAAGGCGAAGGCTAGCCAGCTGAATCTTTCTCCTTTCTGAATCGATGTTTTTCACCCTGCAATATACACCAATCTATCTAATCAAGTTATCTAGCTTTTCTCCATTTAATTCTCCATAATATATTGGCAAATCAAATTTTACATCTAATTTAATCACAGAAGTCTTCTTCTTTTTATTTTCAGGGCTAGAAGGAGGTGTTGATGGAGGAGGTTCTCCCCCTTTCCCTTTTCCTTTTGAATAGGAAACTAGAAGAGGTTCCTCTACTCCTTTGTCTGTTTGAGATGCTAAAGGGCTTTCCCCTCAACCTTTCTTCAATTCTCGGTACATTTATTCTACCATGGCTCTCATGGTCATGAAACTGTCCATGAACTGAGAGTCGTATTCCAATGGAATTTCTTCTGTCACTTTCCTCCTAGGATATACTCTTCCAATTTCTGGGTTAGCCTCAACCAATTCTCCTTCTCCTAATTTGAGCTTTGACCTAGTTAGCATTCAACAATCCAGCACAAGATTGTCTAACCTTAGGAACCTAAAGCTCTGATACCACTTGATCTAAAAATGAGATCTTAACAATTATTAAGGTATTACAGACTCATGTGCATCGATTTTCCTATGTTACTTTGTGCAATGGATCGATAATATTGTGAAATACATAGACAATGAAGTAGTTAAAGAACATAATAGACAAACACATATAAACACAACAAGTTTAATATGGAGTTCACCCAAAACTCCTGGGCTACATCTCTTGGTCCAACCTTCATTACTGTTCTATCTATTATGTCTTCAGAAGTAGAGTTTTACAATAGTGTGAGCTAAAATTGAGCCTCACACAACAAAAACAAAACAATAAGGCTTTGCTTGGATCCCCCAAGTCTCCTTTTAGTACACAAACTCTCATTACTGACTCTCTGTCTCTATTGCTCTATCTCAGCACTACCTATTTTTGTTTGCTCTCTGTCTGTGACTTTTAAAGGCAATCGACACTGTATGTTCATTTCTCCTTCTTGGGCTCTCTAGCTTCCCGACCTCTGTCCACTCATATTCCGCTCTGAGCGTTAGCAATCATTGCTAAATTCTCTCAGGGATGGTGGCCACCTGTACTGTAACGGAATGGGTCATTGGGCCTTTGAAATCCTTCAAAAGCGTCGTT
Source organism: Pinus taeda (assembly GCA_000404065.3). NCBI lineage: Eukaryota > Viridiplantae > Streptophyta > Pinopsida > Pinales > Pinaceae > Pinus > Pinus taeda. The sequence goes on from APFE030159299.1 coordinate 16,338, forward strand.
CTCTATTTACACAGAGAAATATGTTGAAACATAGGAAAAGTCCACCAAACATTGTTTATCGGACTTCAAACATTATGAATTCACCTTATAACTCCTATCAGGTCTGCCTGTATACTGACATTGTTGATCTAGGAGATCCAGATCCAATGGCTATGGTTCATTTCGGGCGACCCTTTCATACGGGGGTTAACTGCCCAATAAGGGTGGTTTTCTCTCTCCTTAGTCTAGACACGTGGCAACCATTGTATGGGCTCGAACGAAGCCCGGCCCAAACCACTTACTGCCTTTGGTCTACCCGAAATCCCCACTGGTTTCGTGGTTTCCTTTTATATTAAAAAATACATTAAAAACATTAAAATCCCCCTCATATCAAACTTGAAATAGTATACAATAGCATTAACAAACCCTTTCAGTTTCGGTTCATTGCATCAGCACTTTATCCTTTGCATTTCGTTTATTCCACAAAAATCGTGATTTACATTGAAAAAGTCCTTTTACGGGACTTGAAATTATATCAAATCTCATTTATAATGTTATCGAGTCTAGCTATCGTAAGCCATATGTATATCGGCCCCACTGCATTGTAATGTGCCGACGTGATATTGTGATGCAACTTGGGCCGTCGATCTGCATGCTTGATCGATGGTCCTCGTTGACCCTCTTGATCAATATCGCGTATTCCCTATGGTCTATGTCGATAGCCTTCCTTTGCCACCACCAATTGAGATTCGTCGATCGGATTTAGACCGTTGATTAGCCAAATCCGACGGCTCCGATTCAAATTTGCTTTGGCCGCCAATAAGCTTTCTTTTCAATGTTTTCTTTGTGTTTTTGCCTCCTGATAGTATTATCCGCCTTCTTTAAAGGGTTTTCTTAGGCAACAGTTTTGAATGTTTAGAAGATTTTGAAGGCTTAGAGGGTTTTCTAGGATCCATTTGGATCAGCTAGACTAAACCAAGCACCCTCCCCATGTTCTAAGGTTTGTATATATACATGATAGTTGAATGGAAAATGGAGAAGGAAGAGCCAAGAAAGTCCAAGTCGCATTGTATTGGGTAGCAAGGAGGATAAGCAAAGGCACATGAAAGTATGAGCTCACAAGACGAGAAACATTACTAACTTCGGCGGGCAGAATGAAGGTGACTGCAGGGGGTCAAGTATACCCATCGCATGGTTTGGAGGTGCAGTTCAGATACAGTTTAGAGTGCATTCAGGTCACATAGTAGGTGGGAGGGTTTCCCTGCGAGCTGGGTGCGATCAAGTACCGAGCTGGGCGCGGGCAGTGCAAAGTTGGGTGTGGGTTGTGTGGCCATGATTTTGGCAAGCCAAGATGACCGCAACATAGATGGGTAACAGTGATACACGGTGCGACAGAGGCGATTTTCAATTACAGGTATAGCGATGAGTGTGAAGAGTTGGGAAGCACTAGGTGTGGGCAAGCCTAAATGAGGTTGCGATTGGGTCATGCAGTAGGCCGACTGGCCAAGCCACTCATCCAACTTTTGTATATTTACAAATCTGGTTGAGTTATGACTCTCGGCATATTGTAAAAACAACAATTTAATTATATACTTGATATTTACATTGTAAATGTGTCTCAATGCATATGTGTATGTCATGTTAATTGTTTAATATATTACGTGCTTAAACTAACCAAAATTATGAAAGATGAATGTTGCAGGTGTAGTCTGGGGAATGACAAAGAAACTAAGATGTTAAGGCATTTATCCAGTGCCACACATAGCCCAATTACGGAAAATAGAATTGGGGGCATGACAGATGGTATCAGAGCTAGAATGATAGTAGGATGTAGAGACTAGGTATGTATGTAGTTTGGAGTTTTGGGAAAGAAATCTTGGATTCATAGTTTGTGGTTTCTTGACTTGGAAGTTCGTGAAAAAACTATCCAAGCGTTGATGGACATGGGTGCCACACACAACTTCATGACGACAAGATTGGCAAGAGAAGTTGGGTTGCAGATTGTTCCATCCAATGTGAAGGTCATGGCAATGTGCTCAAAGGATAAAGTGTCTAGTTGGCAGATGAAGTGCCAATTCGAATTGGAGACTAGGAGGGTTGATTGGACTTCACGTTGATGGAGATGAATGACTTTGTCATGGTATTGGGGAAGGATTTTTGAAAGGGAAATAAGGAAATTATTGTCTTGTTTTACAATGAGGTTATGTTGATTTGAGGCTCATGAACTTGGACTTTCCCTACTCATAAGAAAAGCAAGGAAGTTCAAGTGTAGCATGTTTTTGCACTAAACTTGGAGAAATTTATGTGGGAGTAAGATGTGGAGACATATGCGACAATCATTAGGGAAGTTGATAGTGATGATGGAGTGGGGATGCCTCTTCTAGCTGAGATTTATAATGTATTGGACAGATATGCAGATTTGATACTCGATGAGTTATTGAAAGATCTTCCATCGAGGCGTGTAGTGGACCATAGCATTGAGCTAGAGCTAGGGAAGAAACCTCTGGAAAAATATCCTTATCGATTATCAGGGACGTAATTGGAGGAATTGAAATGACAATTGAAGTATTTGACTGATGCAAGATTCATAAGACCTTAAATGTACCCATATGGAGATCCAGTATTATTCGAGTGAAAGAAGGATACGAATGAGCTACGGAGGTGTGATTATCATGCTCTTAACAAGTAAACGATAAAGAATAGGCATCATTTTCAATTAGCTACAGATTGCTTCGAAAAGCTTGCGAAGGCCCGAGTGTTTTCCAAGCTAGTCTTAAGCCATGGGTACTATTAGGTGTGGATAGCAGAAGGAGACAAGAAGAAAGTTGTGATTGTGACAAGGTATGGGAGTTTTGAGTTCCTTGTTATGCCTTTTGGGTTGTGTAACACTCCTGCCACATATTTCACTTTGATGAATGATGTAGTACGTCCATATTTGGATTCATTTGTAGTAGTATACTTGGAATATATCGTGATATATAGTGATAACATGGAGGATCATAAGAAACACTTGGCTTTGGTGTTTGAGGCATTGAAAAAAAATTAGTTGTACTTGAAGAAGTCGAAGTGAATGTTTTCCCAAACCAAGATTCCATTCCTTGGACACAATGTAGGCGAAGGGCACATATGAATGGAGACGAGAAGAGTGAAGGAAATAGAGGATTGGGACAAACCGAAGAATGTCCATGATATGAGGGTTTTTTTGGGATGACCAACTACCAGCAAAAGTTTGTAGAGGGGTACATTGTCACTGATAGACCTTTTAAAGAAAGATAAGCGATGGAATTGGATGGAGAAGTGTCATACAAAATTTGAATATTTGAAGAAGAGGATGGTTAGAACACTGATATTGAAGTTACCTGACTTTGAGAGACAATTTGAGGTACACAACGATGCTTTAGATTTTGCAATAAGAGGAGTTCCTATGCAGGATGGGCATCCGATGGCATATGAGAGTCAGAAATTGCAGGATAGGGAACGAAGGTATCTAGTTCATGAGAAGGAAATTACTACGAGCATCCATTGTTTATAGGTACAGAGGCATTACTTGATTAGGAAGCCTTTTTTTGTCAAAACTAACAATGTTACAGCAACTTAATTTGCGTCACAATCAAAATTATTAGCAAAGCCAGCTCATTGGAAAGACTTCTTAGCAGAGTTCGATATGACTACTAAGTATAGACAAGGTAGAATCAACGCAATTGCAGATGCCCTCAGTAGGAAGGGAAAATTAGCCACACTTGAGAAGGAAGAAGACCATGCAGAACAAAGTAGGAGTCGAGTACATATGGCTGATGAGATGCAAAATAGGCTTCAGGCAAGCATTGAGACAAATACTCAATTAGAGAGCATTGTGAAGCAGGTGAAGGAAGGAGAGACATAGAGATTTTTTCTATGAGATGGTCTCTTGTTCTTTGGGAACTGACTATACATTTCAAATTAATTGGGGCTTAGGAGACATCTTTGGAAGGAGAGCCATGATTCTCCATGGGCTGGCCACTGAGGGCAACATTGTTCTTTGGTAGTATTGGGGAGAGGGTTCTTTTAGGAGAAGATGTTGGAGGATGGAGAGGAGTATGTGCATATGTGCATTATTTTTCAGTAGGAAAAATCAGATAACTAGAGATAAGGAGGATTGTTGCAACCTTTACCGGTTCCAGAGAGACCATGGATGAGCGTTTCAATAGACTTCATCACTCAGTTTCTATAGGTACATGGGTATAACAAGATTGTGTTCATGGTTGATCATTTTTCCAAGTATGTCGTCTTCATTCTGATTAAGATACCATGTGGAGCCAAGATGAATGTTGTTTTTATTCCAACATGTTGTGAAGTATTGGGGGATGACATTGAGTATTGATTTTGTACCAATTTATTCAAGCTGGTTGGGACAGAGTTGTTGTATAGTTCGAGTTACTATCAGCAGAAATATGGGTAGTCTGAATGGGTTAATGTACTACTGGAGGACTACTTGATACATTATGTGACGGATGAGCCTGAACTCTTAGATGTGGCTCAATTTAGATACAATGTGCAGAAGAGTTCTGAAACTGGGTGTAATCCATTTAAGTTGGTAAGTGGACAGGTGCCATTTTCTCCACACACCGTATTATTGAGAGGTTTCTAGAGTCCACATGCAAAGAGATTCATGACAGCATGGGAGGAGACCTTGGAGTTAGCACTGGTGAACTTGCATGAAGTTGCAAGGAGGATGCAGAAATTGGCAGATCAGGATAGACAGGATGCACACTTTAGTGTTGGGGATATGGTTTTCTTAGGATCAGAAAGATCAGTTTCAACCATCGAAAGGGACTACGAGATCTTTGCTGAGGAAGTATGAGGGTCCATTCCAGGTAAAGAAGCGAGTTGGTGAAGTTGCATATGAGTTGGAGCTTCTGAAACACATGCGTTCAAAACATCCTATTTTCCATATGAGTTAGCTCAAGAGATGTTGACTTTATGCACACCATCTAGATAGGATGGAACCACCGAGAGGACCAGCCATGATTGTAGACAAACCAAACCTTGTTTTGGAGAATATTTTGGATCTTCAAACTACAGGTCTTGGGAGTAACATATGGCGGGATTTCTTCATTAAATGGAAGAATGCATTGGAGGAGAGTAGCTGGGAGATAGAGGATTCACTGTCGAGATGGAGGAAGTTGATTGCAGTGTACGATGAAGATTTGAGGAGAGTAGCTGGATTGTTGAGGATGACAATGATTTATGGTGGGGGAGGATGTCATGCCCCCAAGTCATCATCGCACTTGGGCGAGTCAAGCACCCACACTAGGTACATTTAACTGACGAGTTGGAGGATGAGTCGTCGAGCGCTTTTAACCGACGAGTTGGGCAAGGTGTAGGTAAACGATGAGTTGGGTGGGGCACACATAACCAACGAGACATGGGGATGCGTTTAACCAACAAGCTAGGGTGAACACACTTAACTGACGAGTTGAGGGTACTTACAGCCTTGGAGAAGCTACTTTGGATCGACACTTTGGCCGTGGAGGACATTTTATCACCTAGGTGCTTACTAGGATAGGAAATCGACCTCATGTGCATTCAAAGAGGAAGCCATAAAATCAAGATAAGTACTAATTCTTTATTGATATGTTGAATTTTTAAATTATGAGCATGATTTATGATATTTAGGATTTTTTAGCTAACCTAATGAAATGTTCCAGTTTATGATGAGTTGATTTATGCACTAACTTAGATTGGTATATGAACTATGGAAAATTCTGAGTCCACTGCAAACCTAGACCACTAATTTAAAGTTATATTTTACATTCCTTACACTTTCTTTATGGTGGGTCTCATGGGATATGTGTTTCTATGATGCAGGAATAGACATGATACTGCTCAATTCAAATGAACAACAACAACACAAAAAGCCAAATATTTTAGGAAATGAGGCCATTGTGGGACACTAGCACCAGTGGTGCCAACATATTCCCGTAAGCATATGATGACAGGTTGATGGTATTGAGGCAAGGATATGCCTTCATTTTCAAATCTGTCAGATGCGAGGAAGCCAAAAAAATGGGGGTGACTAGATTTCTCGAGGTATTGGTAAGTAGAGAATGGAAGTCTTGAAAATAAATTGGTTTTTAGTCTTGAGCAGAGCTAATTGGGATTAGAAGCACATTGGGGGTGTGCCCAGAAACAATGAGCCAGTAACTGTTCCTTGGAGTAACAAGAAGTGCAAGTATAGTAGCGTCAGAGATTCGAGGGGAGAAACTCTCCAAGGAAAGGGAACAAATCCAATATGGATTGAATATATCAAGTACCATAAGGCTGCAAAAGGGGAAATTAGAAAATGGCTGAAATTATAAAGTGACAATTATCAAGTGGTTGGGTAAGCAACAATGCATAGAACATGTGATGTAAAAATTTGAAATGATTTGTATATATAATACTCCATATCATTTGTTTTTAGTTTTTTTTTATTGCAGATGTTCATTGAACACCAAGGACATTATTCCCCTGGGTGGGAGGGGGGTTTGAAACACCTCAATATATTTTCACCTTTATAAATATTACAAACATTTTTACAAGCATATGGAATAAGGGAAAAAGAGATAGTGATTCCAAGACTTGGGAGGATATTTCTACAAAAATATTTTCTTTTGTTTAGAACAATATTGGAGGCTAACAAATGGCATACAAAGGGGCAAAAGGGAAAATAGCATGAGGGTGATTGCCCTGCAAGACTGACTAGTGATGATAGGGACAACCACCACAAAAAAATTGAGTAAAAGGGACACGTGGAAGATTTTTTATTCATCTAGAGAATTTGGATAAGGATGGACACTAACAATCAAGAAGCACCATTAAAACTCAGGTTGAATATCTCATGGAGGGGGGACATAGCTTCAGCTAAAAAATAGGGTAGTCAAGTTCTCTAAGGCAGACACTTTGAGTTTCCTTTTCTTGAAGCTTGGATCAGTCACTAGAAATGAGCAATTAAAAGGGGGCCACAATTTTCTTGGAGAGAACTAACATAATTCTTGGGAACAAATGTGATGTTCTTAATTATTTTCGGAAGTTCCTTCAGGAGATGATGGAAAACCTCTAGAGTCCCTAAGCTTCCAGGCTAGAGCTTGTTATTTGAAGCCTTGTCTTCTCAAGTCTTGGAAGTCAACTCAAGGGTGACAACTGCATAAGGAGCCCAGGGACTCTAGAGATTGCTTGCCCTATTGGATTTAAAGAAGACAAATCATGTGTGTAGTAAGATTGTAAGACTGTTAGATTTAACCACACTATGCGTGTATCACTAACAAACATGTAGGAGTATGATATGTATAGTAAAATTATAGGTACATATGATAGGTAATGTTGATTTATGTCTTCTTGGAACAAGATATTTGGCTCATTTCCAATAATGTATGGCCAGCATTGTGCAGGAGTTATGATGCCTACGTATTTATGATTCATGTCATGTGATTTAAAACACCATGCTTTGAAAATATATTTTGATATGGTTTGTATAGAGTAAAATTTGATTCTCTTATATTACAGTGTTAAGTGTCCTCCTGAATATAATGTTTGAATACATCTAAATTGATCACAACAAACATGTCTATGCACGGTTACATGGTTAACTAGGAATTGTTGTTAATTAAAGAAGTGGATTAATAGATATACATCAATAGCCATAGCCATGGATGTAACTGGACATTAGAAAGTTGTTTGTTTAGACACAATATGCTTCCACAAGTTGCATAATTATACATGTTATGGGAATATAATATACATACCCCACTTGACCTTGACATGATGCAATATCAAATAAGAAAAGCACCCCATGTCTAGCACTTGCATGGTTTTATTACTCAAGTTGGTAGCATGGTGCTTGTGGCATGAATTGAAAGGTTCATAGAAAATATACCTATTGTTTCGATGGTACCTTCATTAACATTGCTTTCTTCATGCAATAAATTTAGCACACATCATCTATAGTACCTCTATTCTTAGTATCTTCTTACAGAAGTTCTGATATGCGTCTTCGCTAGTTAATGAATAACTATTGGAGAACCTCGTCTGGAATAGTTACTGGAAATTTGTTTGGAACATATGGCAACAACCATATGAAATTGCTATAACTAAAAGGATCTTGTTTGAACCATACCTATCAACTGCCCGCATTCGAATAATGTGTTGAGTTTTTGTTACAATACTCTATCATGAGTAGATATTAAACTTATCACATGGCATTCAATTGTTTTTAACTTTTATAACTCATCATATTTAACAAAAAACAAATGGTGGCCATTCCATAGCATGAGTCTTCTTATACCATGGTAATTTTATAATGCATTCTATAGCGATTTGTAAGCATCATTTCACAACCATAAAAATTGCAGTCCAAATGGTGAAGGATGATATAACTACCATAGATATGCTAGGAAAAAATTTAATATCACAATCGGGCAAAGAAAATTAGGTGGCAAATAACAGGACTGTGTCATATGACAAAATGGTTATCTCTATAAATTGAATTGTAGACAACTATGGGGGGAAAGCCATTAACAAAATATTGAAGCCATGAGGGACCCTTTCCATTAATTTTTGGCTAAGCATCTTTTATGATTTTCATTTAAGTTAATTGTCTGATAATTTTATAATTTTTTCATTTTCATCAGATCTCTATTTTGATTGTTTCATTGAATCGACCTTTCACAAGCTTTCCATCAATACTTGTTTCAACTCATTTGGTCAACTGCTTTGTAAATAACACTCCATTGAAGTTTGATCATTTTCTTGCCTGGACTAAAAAATGTTAATAAATGTATGATATTTCAATTTTTGCAATTAAAATAGTCATTCATTTTGAATATTAACTTTCAGTTAATTTTTACTAATTCTTTCGTTTTTCACTAACGATCATACAAAATCACCTAGCTAAATTGTGCAATGGATGAAAAAAAAATTCGAGATCTTGGTAATCTAATCCAATTTATTTTAAAACAGATTGTCAAAACCAAAACCCCAAAATTACAAAATGGCTAAAGTCCAATTTTGAGGATCATTAATTCACGTGGACCCCACTTCTCATCAAACCCTATCTTCCAAAATCTTGAAATTTAAAATCGTTGAAATTAAATTTGTAATGCGATATTGCGATATATGGCATATCCCAAAACACAAAATATGTAAGCTACTCATTTTAAAAACTCTGAAACTGCAATTGCGATTTTGAAATTATATGATAGGGTTAAAAAAAATTATCATAAATTTTTGGTTCATCACCTTATGTGTCAAGCCCCCAGGTCATCACCGCACTTGGACGAGTTGAGCACCCACATCAGGTGTGTTTAACTGACAAGTTGGCGAACAAGTGGCCAAGGCGTGTTTAACCGACAAGTTGGGTAGGGTGCACATAATCAATGAGTTGGTTGGGGCGCACATAACCAACGAGACATGGGGACGCTTTAACTGGAGAGTTGGGGAGGACACACTTAGTCGACGAGTTGAGGGGCACCAACACGAAATTTGACTAAGTGTTGGGTGCACGAGTCAACTTGTTTTATAGATGGACGAGTTGGAGGGCGATGAGATGAGCACACAACTTAGGTTGACACATGAGCCAACGTGTTAAAAATATGAATTAGAGTGTGGGTGGGTCAGCTGGACTAAACCAAGCCCCTTTCCCACCTTCTAAGGTTCGTATATATACATGAGAGCTGAATGGAAAATGGAGAAAGAAGAGCCAAGCAAGCCTAAGTCGCATTGTATTGGGTAGCAAGGAGGATAAGCGAAGGCGTAGGCAAGTATGAGCTCACAAGATAGGCAACATTACTAACTTCGGCGGATAGAGTGAGGGTGACCACAGGTGGGTGGGTCTACCCGTCACATGGTTCGGAGGTGCAGTTCAGATGTAGTCCAGAGTGCATTCGAGTGACAAAGCAGGTGGGAGGGTTTCCCTGCGAGCTGGGTGTGGTCAAGTACAGAGTTGGGCACGGGCAGTGAAAATTTGGGCGCAGGTTGTGTGGCCATGATTTTGACAAGTTAACATGACTGCAACGCAGATGGGCAACAGTGATACATGGTGCGACGGAGGCGATTTGGTTGCAGGTATAACGACAAGTGCGACGAGTTGGGAAGCACCGGGTGTGGGAAAGCCTAAATGAGGCTGCAACCATGTCGTGCAATAGGCCAACCGGCGAGGCAACTCATCCAAATTTTGTATATTTGTATGACTCCCGACATATTGTAAAAACAACAATTTAATTACATACTTTATATTTACATTTTAAATGTGTCTCAATGCACATGTTTATGTCATGTTGATTGTTTAAGATATTCTGCACTTAAACTAAATAAAATGATGAAAGATGAATGTTGTACGTGTAGTCTGGGGAATGACAAAGAAACTAAGATGTTAAGGCATTTATCTGGTGTCACACGTATGATCCGAACGGAAATTGGCATCAACCCATGGTACTCATCCACCCATATTATTCATCGACCCATGGAATTTACCCATGGTATTGTAAATGGCATCCGCCCGTGGTATTGTAAAATCCACCCATGGTATTCATTCACCCATGGAATTGACCCGTGGTATTGTAACTGAAAAATACTATAAGTAACAAGTCACATTTTGTAAAAGGACAGATTGTCCACCACAATGTAGCATTTGCAGTTCAGAGGCATGTAGTCACCACATCTCTTCTCAGAGATAAGCTACCATCGCCCTAGCTGGTTTATTTCCATTTCTGGTTGTAAGCATATTTCAGTATTTTCCATTAATGAAATGAAGTATTATTTCCGCTGCATATTTGTGTATATGGTTATCTCTATATTTTGGTGTGTTCCTGTTTAAATCCAGATCAGTGGTATCAGAGCTGGTTACGATTCCATGGGAATGAGGGTTTCATGCATATTTCAGTCTCAATTTTTTTGAAGGAATTTTTTTTTGGGCGGCGACTTTTCAGATCAAATATGAAATGTTTGGTACAAAATTTACAAAAACAGATACCAGATCCGGATTCCTCTCGAAAAATCACCCAATTTCTAAAAAACAATGGGTCGAATCGGAGTTCGGATGTGGGAGATATCGCTGATTTAAAATCAGCTATTTTATCAGAATTTTTGTGACGACAGAACTGTTGCAGCACGAATCTGAGATCTCAGAGTGTCCAGATAAGAATTTCCAACTCATGGGAAGATGCAAAATGATCTTTCTGCTTCTAAAAATAGGTTATAATAAATATTCTGAGTTATATTGACTGATTTATGCCCATTTTAATTCTGGAGCAGCATTCAGAGTGGGTTCCCATTAGAGACGTGCCCTCCCACCCTACTTTAGTAGGCACCTGCTTCACATTCATCAGTTTCAACATAGCAGCATTTGGCTTGGGTTATTTGGAGATGTGCCCTCCCACCCCAGGTTATGTAGGCACCTGCTACTTCATCAGCAACCAACATCACGGTTATGGGTCATCCACAAACCCACACTTCATCGAAGTCCATTTGCTAGGCCGCACACTGTCAGTATCATAGTTGGTCACAAGCATTACAGGGTATCTCTATCCTCGGATCTTCGTTCATCATGGTTATGGGTCATCCACAAACCCACACTTTATCGAAGTCCATTTGCTAGGCTGCACACTGTCAGAATCACAGTTGGTCACAAGCATTACAGGGTATCTCTATCCTCGGATCTGCGTTTATCAGGGTTTTGGGTTAACCACATAAAACCCTTATCTTCAGTGGCTCTTCATATTCAACAAAGGCTTTGCAGGAGGGAACTCTACGCAATGGGGACCATTGCTTCTTAAGGAGGGACGAATGATCCAAAAGGAAATTGGCATCAACCCATGGTACTCATCCACCCATATTATTCATCGACCCATGGAATTTACCCATGGTATTGTAAATGGCATCCGCTCGTGGTATTGTAAAATCCACCCATGGTATTCATTCGCCCATGGAATTGACCTGTGGTATTGTAACTGAAAAATACTATAAGTAACAAGTCACATTTTGTAAAAGGACAAATTGTCTGCCACAATGTAGCCTTTATAGTTCAGAGGCATGTAGTCACCACATCTCTTCTCAAAGATAAGCTACCATCGCCCTAGCTGGTTTATTTCCATTTTTTGTTGTAAGCATATTTTAGTATTTTCCATTAATGAAATGAAGTATTATTTCCGATGCATATTTGTGTATATGGTTATCTCTGTATTTTGGTGTGTTCCTGTTTAAATCTGGATCAACGTAGCTCGATTCAGGAAAAAAATAATTGGGGGCGTGATGGATGGTATCAGAGCTAGAACAACAACAAGATGTAGAGACTAGGTATGTATGTAGTTTAGAGTTTTGGGAAAGAAATCTTGGATTCATAGTTTGGGCTTTCTTGACTTGGAAGTTCATGGAAAAAATATCCAAGCATTGGTGGACATAGGTGCCACACACAACTTCATGATGACAAGATTGGCAAGAGAAGTTGGGTTGCAGATTGTTCCATCCAATGTGGAGGTCATGGAAATGAACTCGAAGGCTAAAGTGTCATGGTTGGCAGATGAAGTGCCAATTCGAATTGGAGACTGGGAGGGTCGATTGGACTTCACGGTGATGGAGATGAACGACTTTGACATGATATTGGGGAAGGATTTTCAAAAGGGCAATAAGGAAACTATTGTCTTGTATTGCAATGAGGTTATGTTGATTGGAGGCTCATGAACTTGGACTTTGCCTATTCATAAGAAAAGGAAGGAATTTCATGTCCAGCATGTTTTTTCACTAAGCTTGGAGAAAGTTATGCAGGAGTAAAATGTGGAGACATATGCAACAGTCATTAGGGAAGTTGATAGTGATGATGGAGTGGGGATGCCTCTTCCAGCTGAGATTTCTGATGTATTGGAAAAATATGCATATTTGATGCTCGATGAGTTGTCAAAAGCACTTCCACCGAGGTGTGCATTGGACCCTAGCATTGAGCTAGAGCCAGGGAAGCAACCTCTGGTAATATCTCCTTATCGATTATCATGGCCGAAATTAGAGGAATTGAAATGACAGTTGAAGGATTTGACTGATGCAGGTTTCATAAGGCCTTCAAGGTCCCCATATGGAGCTCCATTATTATTCCAGCAAAAGAAGGATACAAATTAGCTATTAATGTGTTGTGATTATTGTGCTCTTAACAAGCAAACAATAAAGAATAGGTATCATTTTCCATTAGTTGTAGATTTCTTCGACAAGATTGCGAAGGCCCGAGCATTTTCCAAGCTAGACTTAAGGCATGGGTACTATCAAGTGTGACAGCAGAAGGAGACAAGAAGAAAACTACGATTGTGACAAGGTATGATAGTTTTGGGTTCCTTGTTATGCCTTTTGGGTTGTGTAACATTCCTGCCACATTTTTCACTTTGATGAGCAATGTAGTACGCCCATATTTGGATTCGTTCTTAGTAGTATACTTGGAATATATCATGATATATAGTGATAAAATGGAGCATCATAAGAAACACTTGGCTTTGGTGTTTGAGGCACTCAAGAAAAATCAGTTGTAGTTCAAGAAGTTGAAGTGTATGTTTTCCCAGACCAAGATTCCATTCCTTGGACACATTGTAGGCCAAGGGCACATACGAATGGAGCCAAGCAGAGTGAAGGTGATAGAGGATTGGAACGAACCAAAGAATGTCCATGATATGAGGGTTTTTTGGGGATGACCAACTACCAATGGAAGTTTGTATAGGGGTACTCCAAAGTGATATCGTCACTGACTGTCCTTTTAAAGAAGGATAAGCGATGGAATTGGAAGGATAAGTGTCATACAACATTTAAAGATTTGAAGAAGAGGATGGTTATAACACTGATACTGAAGTCAGAAGTTGTAGAATAGGGAATGAAGGTATCTGATTCATGAGAAGGAAATGATTGCGAGCATCCATTGTTCATAGGTATGGAGGCATTACTTGATTGGGAAGCCTTTTGTTTTCAAAACTGACAACATTGTAGCAAGTTATTTTGCATCACAACTGAAGTTGTCAGCAAAGCAAGCTCGTCGGAAAGACTTCTTGGTAGAGTTTGACATGACTATTGAGTATAGATAGGGTAGACTCAATGGATTTGCAAATGCCCTCAGTGGGAAGGGACAATTAGCTGCAATTGAGAAGGAAGAAGACCATGTAGAATGAAGTAGGAGTCGAGTACATATGACTAATGAGACGCAAAATAGGCTTCAGGCAAGCATTGAGATAGATACTCAATTACAGAGAATTGTGAAGCAGATGAAGGAAGGATAAGCACAAAGATTTTTTCTATGAGATGGACTCCTATTCTTTGGGAACCAACTATACATTTCGAAGTCATCAGGAATTAGGAGACACCTTTTGAAGGAGTGCCATGATTCTCCATGAGCTGGCCACCCTGGGTAGCATTGTTATTTGACATTATTAGAGAGAGGGTTCTTTTGGGAGTAGATGCTGGAAGAGGTAGAGGAGTATGTGGATATGTGCATTATTTGTTAGCCAAAAAAATCAGATATCTAGAGACAAGGAGGATTGTTGCAACCTTTATCAATTCCAGAGAGACCATGGATGAGTGTCTCAATAGACTTCATCACTCAGTCTCTGCAGGTAAATGGGTATAACGAGATTATGATCTTGGTCGATCATTTTTCCAGGTACATCATCTTCATTCTGATGAAGATAGCATGTGGAGCCAAGATGAATGTTGAGTTGTTCTTCAAACATGTTGTGAAGTATTGAGGGATGACATTGAGCATCGATTTTGGACTAATTTATTCAAGTTGGTTGGGACAAAGTTGTTGTAGAGTTTGAGTTACTATCCACAGATAGATGGGAAGTCTGAATGGGTTAATGCACTATTGGAGGACTACTTGAGACATTATGTGACAGATGATCAAAAGAATTGGCGTGAACTCTTGGATGTGGCTCAGTTTAGATACAATATGCAAAAGAGTTCCACAACTGGGTATAGTCCATTTGAGTTGGTAAATGGACTGGTGACATTTCTCCACACACCGTATTATCGAGAGATTTCTAGAGGATTCCACATGTGAAGAGATTCATGATAGCATGGGAGGCGACCTTTGAGTTAGCATGGGTGAGCTTGCATGAAACTGCAAGGAGGATGAAGAAATGGGCAGATAAGGATAGAGGAGGCACACACTTCAGTGTTGGGGTTATGGTTTTCTGAGGGATCACTGGAGATCAGTTTTAGGCACCGAAAGGGACTGTGAGGTCTTTGATGAGGAAGCATGAGGGTCCATTCCAAGTAAAAAGCGAGTTGGTGAACTTGCATATGAGTTGGAGCTTTTGAACCACATGCATTCAAAACATCCTATGTTCCATTAGAACCACTAGGAGGAACAACCATGATCATAGACAGATCAAACCTCGTTTGGAGAATATTTTGTATCTTAGTACTATAGGTCTTCGAAATAACATACCACGAGAGTTCTTCGTTAAATGGAAGAATGCACCGGAGGAGAGTAGCTAGGAGACAGAGGATTGACTGTCGAGATGGAGGAAGGAAGGAGATTGTAGTGTATGATGAAGATTTGAGGAGAGTAGCTGGATTGTTGAGGACGATAATGATTTTATGGTGGGGGAGGATGTCGCGCCCCTGAGTCATCATCACACTTGGGCAAGTCAGGCACCCACACCGGGTGCGTTTAATCAACAAGTTGGAGGACAAGTCATCGGGGTGCTTTTAACCAATGAGTTGGGTAGGGCGCACATAACTGACAAGTTGGGTGGGGCACACATAACCAACGAGACATGGGGACGTGTTTAACTGATGAGCTAGGCTAGACGCACTTAATCAATGAGTTGAGGGGTGCCAACATGAAATTTGACTAAGTGTTGGGTGCACGAGTCACCTTGGTTTATAAATGGACGAGTTGGAGGGAAACAGGTTGGGAACACCACTTGGGCTGACACATGAGCCGACTTGTTAAAAATATGAATTAGAGTGTGGGCGGGTCAGCTGGACTAAACCAAGCCCCTTCCCTATGTATAAAGGTTCATATATATATACATGAGAGGTGAAAAGAAAATGGAGCGATGAGAGCCAATCAAGTTCAAGTCACATTGTATGGGGTAGCAAGGAGGATAAACAAAAGTGCAGGCAAGTATGAACCGGCAAGACAAGTGGCATTACTAACTTCGGCGGACAGAGGGAGGGTGACCGCAGGTGGGCAAGTCTACCCGTTGAATGGTTCAGAAGTGCAGTTCGGGAGTAGTTTAGAGTGCAGTCAAGTCGCAGAATAGGTGAGCTGGCCTACCCGCGAGTTGGGTACAGTCGGGTTGAAATAGAGTTGGGCATGGATAGTGCAGAGTTGGGCGCGGGTTGTGCGGACACGAGTTGGGAAGGCCAATATGACCGCAGCATGGATGGACAATGATGATACACAGCGCGGTGAAGGCAAGTTGCAATTGCGAGTATAGCGACAGATTCAACAAGTTGAACAGCGCTGTGTGTGGGAAATCCTGAATGAGCCTGCAGTCGAGTCGTGCAGCAGGCTAACCTTCTGGGCATCTCTTTCAACTTTTGTATATCTATAAATCCAGTTGAGTTATGACTCCTAGTATATTGTAAAAACAATAAATTAATTATATAATTGGCATTTATTAAATGTGTCTCAATGCATATGTTTATGTCGTGTTGATTGTTTAAGATATTCCGCATTTAAACTAAATAAAATGATGAAAAATGAATGTTGTAGGCGGAGTCCGAGGAATAACAAAAAAACTAAGGTGTTAAGGCATTTATCCGATGCCACACTTAGCCCAATTTAGAAAAAAAGAATTGTAAGCATGACATTATACCTCCGAACCCTGCTTACATCACCCTCACCTCACATTCCACTCACCTCACCCTCCGTAACTCCTCTCCTCACTTAACTCCCTCCTCCCTCCATAAAACACTCACGTGACATGATTCGTTTTAACTTTTTGAGTTTTGGGGTTCATTCCAATAGTTTTTTTTTAATTAAATTTTATTATATATTATATAATATTATAATAATTATAATTTGATTAGTATAATTTAAATATAATTTATTAAATATAATATAATTAATTTTTTAAATCATTTATATATTTTAGTTTTTTTGTAATAATTAATATGTTAATAATAATTTAGTTTGTACTTACAATTAATTAGAATTAGTTAAATAATAACTGTAATCTAATTTAGGATTAGAATTTAATTAAAAATTCTAATTTTTAGGCGAGACAACAGAAATTCCAAAATTCTGGCAATTTTAATACTCCAACTTTAAAAACTCATAAATGGAGTTTTACTTGGCCAAATGAGGCCCAGGATGACTCATTGGAAAGATAAAATCATGAAGAACAGTTATGAAGTTGTTTTATTACCAGAATTGATCATTTATTGGGTCTAAAATCCAGAATAATATCAAGCTCCAAATTTTTAATAACACTGATTTTCTGAGTTTAATTTTCAACATTCTCATTTGCCCACGACTTCTTCTGAGTGTAGATTCATTCACCTATGTTCTCCTTTGAATAGAAAGCTTTGATTCCTTTTATTTTAATTATGAAATTAAATTTTTAATTGGATTTGTTTTAAATCTAGATTTCATATTTTGATTTTATTTTTACATTTTAATTTAGTTTTGATTTGTTTTTGCACGAAAATAGTTGAAGAGATGAGGAGAAGAAAATCTCAATCAATGAGAATGCCCCAGCAATAGAAGAATGGAATTTTGAACCAATGAAAATTGATGGAGAAGATTTATTCTTCAACAAACTTTCTTGCTGAGAATTCTTTTGTAAATATTATAAATAACATATTGTAGAATGTATTACAAACTTCTCTCCTCGGCAATTTTGGAATTCTAAAAGCACTATTGTAATAGGGATTTAGAGTTGTAGGTGAGAGGAGAGAAAATCTCAAATCTGGGGTATTGAGGATTTTTTTTTTTTGCATTCAGAATTATGTATGATGAGCATAGCTTGCAATATTGCACCTCTTGTTGTAACAACATAAGTTCAAAGATTGTAGAGGATTGTTGGAGACCAGAGCCAGAGAAATGGATTCAATAAATTGGTATTTCTAATACTATTGCTTTAAATACTAGTTTCATTTTATAATGGCGGGAATGTGTCATTTTATTCATATTTGTGCACTACTGTTGGTATGAGTAATTTGTCTCAATCATATCTTATTATTTATCTCTGCTCTTATGGGTCGAATTATGGTTTTTGAGTAACTATTTACTCATAAATCTATTCTTTATACTGATTCAACAATCAATGTTGTGAACTATTTCCTCATATTGTTGTTTAATTATTTGAATTATTGATTTATCAATCAATGTCATTTTGTGAACTATTTCTTAAATATTGTTGGTTGATTATTTCACTTAAGAGGGCTCTAAATAGAATGTGTTTTGGTATTCATAATGTCAGTTAATTAAACTACTTCATTAGCTTGATATTCATTATAAGCCAGACATAAATCCCAAGCATTTAAATATCTTGCTCTTGGTTGGGTTAGATATATATTTGTTTAATTGAGATAGGATTAATTTTACATTCCTAAAAGTCCTCTTCATAAAGAGGCAGACTTTATTTGTGGCTTAGTTGAGCCTCAGATCAGCTTAAGGATCTCTTTCTTCCCTGATTAGAAAGAGGGTTGATATGATGTCTCTTCATCATTGGTAGATGAAAGTCATATTTTAAGCCATAGGAGATTGAGAATTGGACCTAGTTAAACTAGTTGGAACCACCATTCCAAATGGAAAAGGAGTTTCTTTAATGTTCGAACGAGGTGTTCATCTCCAATGTTGTTGCAACTAATTTTGAGGCGTCAACACCCCCTTGGAGTGATTTATACTCTCAAATATTCACTCTTAGGATAAATAATGTACCTACTTAAAAATGTGTTTAGCTCAGAGAATATCTACGATCATTTCGCAATATTTCATAGACACATTTTCTAAAGTATGGACTATAATTCAATTTCCAGTCACCAAGTGGCATGTTGAACATAACCTTAGTAGACCAAAGATGATCAAATATCCTTGTAGGATCATTTCCACACTATCCATTTGGTTCTTGGCTGCTAATATGTTAAAAATAGAAATAAGAAATTCCAATTTAATTTTCCCTTGAATTAAATTGTAATTCTATTCTCATAACAACTTGTAATAGTTTATTAAGTTAAATTGACGTTATTGAATTAGGAAAATTGAGTTGGAAATCTATCTAGAGACAAGTAGAGTGATCCCTAAATTTTAGGGGCCCGGGTTGAGTTATTTTGAGTTGTAATTAGATAGCTTAGTCTAACTGAGTTATAGTCAGTTAAACTAGTTCTAACTATTGGAGAAACTAATAGAGATCTAGTAGTGGAATAGTGCACCAATGCATCACCAGTACCACACCAGTTAACTAAAGATTCACTCATAAATAATTCATGCATGTTAGTTTAGATGAAGACCCAGTTGATATTAGAGTTTAGGGACAATGTACTATTAGTTGTATCATTTTCCAAGTTGAAAAGATGGTGCATGTAATCAGTTGTATAATTTTTCGAGTTGTAAAGATGGTGCATGTAATTAGTTGAGGACCTATCTTTGGATTTTTTAGTTATGGAGAGGGGTTAATTCATATAAGTGTTGTACAAGGAAGTAGGGGCTTGGGAGGTAGCAAGATTGGCTAAGTGTTGACTTGAGCTGGCTTGTGAGGCAGAGAGTTAGATTGTACTAGTGCAAGAACTGTCCAGGTTGAACAAGCATTATATTTTCTTCTCAGATATTCTGATTAAAGAAATATAGATAGTCAGGGTTTTGAGATGTTTCTTTCCCCATAAAAATATTGTGTTATGTGCAATTGAAATTATTCCTTTCTTTCTTATTATTTTCAGTGATCAATTTTGGCTTTCCGTAGAAGAGTAAAGTAGATTATTGTCATGTGTTTTAGTATATCACATAAGTTGTTGAATCTAAAAGAAAATCTACATGGTATCAAAGCTTAAGACAATATAGAAGAGCAGAATTCAAGTTTGTTGTGTAGGTGAAAATCAAATTTCCAATTTCATACTTCAGAGCAACAATATGTCATTCTACGGTTTGTGAATTGAGTATGTCTTGGAAGGCAGCTCGAATTACATAGCTTGGAAGGATAGGATGGAGGCAATGATGGAAGACAATAGCCTCAAGGAATTCATAGATCATGACATTCCTAAGCCCCTATCATTGGATGTTAAAGATCTGGATGAATGGAGAAAGTGTGTTGCAAAAGCGACAAGAATTATCCTAGAAGGAGTTCGAGACCACATTTTCTCGAGTCTCCATGGCAAGGATACTTGATACTCAATGTGGAAGGCATTGGCAGACCTATTTCAAAATAGCAGTGACCATAGGAAATTGGCACTGAAGGAAAACTTAGAAAGATCAAAATGGATAAGGGTGACTATATTCTAAAGTACATGACGAAGTTCACCCACTGTTAGGATGAGCTTGGAAGTGTCGAGATCACTGTTTCCAAGGACGATATGGTGAGCCTAGATCTTCTAGTCCTTCCCAAGATTTGGCATTAGGACTCTGTCAATGGGAGGGAGAAGCTACTAGATTGGGAATGGTTGTCGTCGGATTTGGTACAGGAAGAGATTCAGTAGAATACAAGAGACAGATTCTTATCAAATACTAATGGTGAGGAAAATTGTGCCTTAGCAGGTAAGGAAAACGAAGGGGACGGGAAGGAATCCCATTCCAAATCAGATTCTTGTCATGGTGACAAGAGGAAGGACATGTCAAAAGTCAATTTCTTTCATTGTCACGATTTGGGAAATTTTTCCACAAATTTTCTGCTCAATAAGGTCAGTATGAAGCCCTCAAGAGGAGCAATAGGAGGTGAGGCTCTTGCCTCACAATTAGAGCTAGAATTTACCCTCATCACATGTATGGTGTCATCGATGATGGGTAATGTATAGTACTTGGATAGTGGAGCTTATTTCCACAAACTGGTAACAAAGATATCTTCAGTAACTTGGAGGAGACGGATCTCCAAATGAATATCAAGATGGTTGACGATGAGAGGTATTGTGCTATCGAGCTTGGTAAAATTACCTTTTAGAGGGAGTCAGGTGTTTTTCTCACTTTGCGAGATGTAATGTATGTTCCTAGTTTGAAGAAGAACTTGGTATCTATTGCCGTGTTGGAGAATAGAGGTTATGATGTGATCTTTAGTAAGGGAAAGGTGCTCCTTCATCACATAGCCACAGGATAGGTGAAGAGGATAGGGTGTTTGAGTGAAGAGTCTTTATAAGTTGGAGGTACAATATCGTGTTGCCTTGAGAATGAAAGCAGAGAAGGTGCAAAGCTGAGACATTGGTGAGTTGTGGCATAGGCGGTTGGGTCACTTACATCATGGCTCTTTGAAAATCATGCAACAAATTTCTACCAGTCTTCCCAAAGGTACACTAGATCAAGTTAACACATGCAAAGGGTGTACTTTGGGAAATTACACCAAAGCTTCCTTTCAAAAAAAAGATATTCAAGAATAGGTGATCCTCAATCGAGTCCATTCAGATGTATTTGGACCATTCTCTATAGCATCCATGGCAAAGCATGGGTATTATGTTATATTTGTTGATGATTTTTCTCGTAAGTGTTGGATCTTATTCATGCAAAACAAAGATCATGCTTTTGAAAAGTTTTGTGAATTTAAAGCATTTGTCGAGAAAGATACTGACAGGAAGGTTAAATCTCTCAAGAGTGATAACGGTGGAGAGTATGTGTCAATTGAGTTTAAAAACTTTTGTGTGGTAGAAGGCATTCGATAGGAGTTGTCAACACCTCATAACCAAAAACAGAATGGGGTGGATAAAAGGAAGAATAGAAGCACAGTAGGGGAAGCACGGGTGATGTTGCATGATAAGGGCTTACCACTACACTTTTGGGTTGAGGCATGCAACATAGTTTTTTATTTACATAACAAAATCCCTCATCGATTTCTTCGGATGAGTACACTAGAAGAGGATTTTTCATGGAAGAAACTAGATGTGGGTCACTTCAAGATCTTTAGTTCATAGGTCTACTTCCATGTAACCAAAGATGCACATAAGAAGATTGACCCAACAGTAGAGTTGGGTATATTTTTGGGGTACACGGATACACCTCACAACTATTGGGTGTGTATGCCGACCAACAGGATGGTAGTGGTTTGTAGGGATGTAAACTTTGATGAAGAGAAGGCCATGAGATGTTCCCTTGAGAGTGATCTTTAGCTACATGTGGTTCAGGAGCTTTTAGATCCCAAGGAGGAACCTCATATTGTTGTAGAGTAGCCACATGCAGAGGATTAGGGAGTGGAGACTCTCACTCATGCAAAGTCTTCCAAAGATGGGATAAAGCACACCAGAGAGGCAGACAATTTACTACATGATGCGAGAGAGAATGTGGGAACACCCACATTACAGGGAAAGAAAAAGAGGTCACTAGAAAGGTACATTAAATACATGGATCTTATGAGCGGATGTGTTGAGCCTGAGCCATCCTCTTTTGAGGAAGAAGTGCAGCAACCAATTTTTGTTGATGCCATGGTTAAGGAGTATGAATCCATTGTTAGCAACAGTGTTTGGGATGTGGTCTCAATACCGATGAACAAGTCAGTGGTGAGTTCCCGATGACTTTACAAGTAGCGGATGGTAGTGTGGAGAAACACAAGGCCAGGTTTGTGGCCCACTGATTTTATCAAGTAGAGGTGATTGATTATGATGATACCTTTTCTCTTATTACAAGGTACTCATCAATTAGATCCATTTTGGCACTATCAGCACAAATGGGATGGAAGATGCATCAGATGGATGTAAAGACAACCTTCCTTAATGGCATGATTGAGGAGGAGGTGTATATTGAAAAGCATGAATGTTTTGAGACCTTCGACTTAGAGTCACATGCATGTCGACTCAAGTGAGCATTGTAAGGGTTCAAGCAAGCACCCCTCACTTGGTACCCAACATCGATAGCTACTTCAATGGATTAGGCTTCACCAAAATTGAAGCATATGCGAACCTTTACCATATTGTGGTTGAAGGTAAATGGTTGATGTAACATACCTCCTCAGCCTACTCTGAGAATTAGCTACTAGGCTCTCTTCATTTTAATTTTCTTTTCTTATAGTTAAGATTCAACCATCGTCAACAATATATTTTGTCCGTCATTATATAAACCCAATTATTCACAAAATTGTACTCATATCCTTATCAATTAAACGACACCAAAAGTGGATCCATGATGGGGACTTTTGTTCATCGAAGACTTGTATGTCAAATCAACCATTCACAATTTGAAGAAAAGAAATAATCATAGAAGGAAATCATTGAAACTCTTTTATAACCCCACATAATAATTAATGGAACCTCGATCTGAGTCTATTGTGACTAGCATGGCTATGAATCATGATTATATTCCTACATGCATAGGCAAAAGTGTTAGTGATACAACTGTAATGCAACCTACAAAAATAGCTAACCCACCCTCATTGGGTACCATTCTTATGACATGCATAGCATAGAAAATCCTGAATCATTGATTATACAATTAGGGGCATGTTGATGGTGCTGGACCCACCAACATGTTAGGGGATCTCCCTGAACCGTTTGGTGTAGGAGTCCCAGTAGTGAATCTTACAGTAATGTCGTGACCATGATTTTGCATAGAGGAAAGTAATATGTCCCTATTGGTAGCAAGGGTGTGATAGCTACAACGAGTCAGGAAAGGTGCATGAGATGTCTAATACATGGGGAGTGAGGTGAGTGCACCACTTGGAAACATGTAATAGTACTCGGCTTGGAAGGGAACAAACGAGAAACGTTGCATCACCAGCTAGAAAGAAAGATAACAAGCAATCCAAAGTGATGTTTAAACGAGCAGCACATCTACAACAATATTCATAAAATTACATACAAGATAGTTCATACACAAATGCATAAGTTAAATAACGTACATTGCTACAAAAACCAGACTCGTCCAACTACAATAAAAACATATGCATGAAAACGCATTGGCTCTATTATATTAAGAAGTGTAAGTTCCAGTCATACATTACATCCATTTCACCCACTAGTTCCAATAGTGGAATGTTATAGCCACAACCACCTGCTCCTCTAAAGAGATATATTGGCTCTACACACTGGAGAAGACAAGTCATGTTACAATACTATCCAAGCTTACTCTAAGATAGTCCTATCAAAGCTTGGTTGACCAAAAGCCTCTACAATGAGTTAAGAGGTAATATTTATAGCAAAGGGTGGGGTGACCCTTAACATTCCCCTTTGAGATAGTTCATCTATCCTCATGACTCTTCAACTACTCTATGACTATTACATCCAACTATCGACACTTGAACTTCCACTTGACAAGACGTTACATTACAATGCACATGTTCCCATGTGAGAAAAAATGGCTTTAGCAAGCCTTGCAAGGCATCACTAACACTCAAAATGTTGTGATGAGACCAACTCTTTGACATGCTTGTGATGGTCGAAGGTGGTGAGCTGATGCAAAGTTTGGTTTTCCATGATGAAGTATGTGTGCTCAATGGTGACATCTTTCTAAAGTGAACTCTTGCCTTCATTGCACTTGGGTGCACTGATATGGCTCCTCTATCCAACTCACCTGATAGAAAGTACATGATCTTCTTGGGTGTGACCAAACTGACAACACATTGATGCATAGTGTCTGTGCTAATATTCAAGTGTGTGTTGGTGGTCATGTGCATCAACTTGTCGAAGTACATGTCCAGCTCTAGTTGCACTTTCTTCTTATCTTCACCTTGGTGAGTGTGCCAAATGGGTAAAGATCGCATGTGCACACACAATGAAATGAATGTTGTTGAATTCCCTTGCATGCGATCAACAACACCACTCACCATGTCTACTCCATGGCAGCTGTTCGGATGAATATATAACTTCTATGGGTGCAGTTTCATCCATCTGTGCATGTTACACCCCCTATTGTACCTATTCCTACTGCAACTCATTCTCTTTAATATGCAGCTCTTGTTCTTCCTTGAGTTGCTGCTTCAGCACATGCAACTCCTTCTCTGTTCTGACCTCTGCCTTCATGTGATCTTCATGCCACGATGTCACCTCATAACCTGAGTCACCAAAGTTGATTTCATCACAAGTGGATCTACTTGAGCTTGCAACTTTGTTCTGCCTCTGTGTTGTCCACAACCTTCCCCTTGTATTCATTGCATGCAGATGTGTTGCCACTTGGTCCTGTTGATGGTGTGTCTAGCTATAATGTTGCCACCATATTGTCTTGATGTCCTTGTCGATGCATGACTTGATGTCTTCATAGGTAGGCGAGGTCATAGACACTTGCTTGGCTGTAAACCCCATTGGGCTCTCAACAGTGTCTTTTGACTCTGCTTCCTGAAGAACATTGTACTTGTGTTACTGAGAGACATATGAACACTTGTGATGCCTAGAGACATAGCAACACTCATGGAAAGAAATATATTAGTCGAAAACCAAAGCAAACTTGAGGACTTACTTGTAGCATACCTATGTGATCGATCATGAAGGTTACGCAATTTCCGTCGGGAGGTCGGGACACTGACTACCAAAACTGCACAAGGCATAGTCTGGGGTGTTAGGAGGCTGACTAACTATTGTAACTACACAATGCATATTCTAACCTGGCCTGTTGAGGACTTAAACTATGAAATGCGCAATTACAGTCAGTAGTGACATGCAACCAGCAAATTACCTTATGCAATTTATGTTGCCAGCAGGACACTACCTTCAAGAATTACACAATTCAAGCCTAGAGATTAGTGATGGGCCAAACTTGCACAATTTTTGGTGGGAAGGAAAAAACTTAGCTTCCAAAAATGCATAGTTCTAGCCGATAAAGGCACGGTCCAAGCCAAGGCATCCCAAACTAGCTAGTGGGCAACTGAAAACATGAGAAGTCTGAATCCATGATGAGATTTGTGAAAACAAGAGTGAATGATCATTCATGAAAACAGTAATGGAAGGATTCGGGAAATGGGGAAATCATGCATGTGTGTGAAGTGAGTCCCCACAATGGCAGCTGTACGTGCAAAAATAGTGTCATGCATGCGACAACAATGAGATGTGAACGAAAATCAAATGATGCTTATATAAGCTAATATACATCAAAATGACAGCAATTTTTCATTGAAATCAAGCAGACAACACTCACATGAAGCGAAACACAAACAACGACAGAAATGCAGCGCAAATCATGAAAAGCAGGCTTACCCCAAAACAGCTTAGCTGAATGTTCCAATGACTCTTAGATGCAATGTGGGATGTCAGAGATGCATGTTTGATGTGAGGAATGAGCTCTGCAGCATCCGGTTCATGAGTTTCAATAGAATCAAGCTTGAGATGTGTATGCCACAAATCTAGGAAAAGCGACACTTGGTGGGAGGCTTCTAAAATTATCCTTACATGTAACCTCAAGCTTCTAAAAATAGATCCGTGAATCAAGGGTTTCCTTTGCATGCTACCTTGGGAGGAGTAGTCCATGCATGCAAATCAGTTGTTCTTAGTCCCAGAGGGAACTAGTCAATCTACTGCACATGCAACAGTCTGCTTAGTTAGGAGGAAAAAATGCACATTTCTGAGAAGGAGTTGGGCTAGCTACCTAGAGGGATTGCACAATTTTTGGGCAGAACAGCTGATTGTTGCCTAGAATTGCAAAATTTCTAAGCTAAGCAGTCGTGCTAGAAGGAATTACACAATTTTTCCAGTGAATAGTGACACACAGATTTTCACAGTTCTCAAGCCCAACAGGCTGCCAGATAGAATTGCACAATTTCTGGAGGGAAGGATAGTTCCCCTCCAAAATTTTGCAATTTCTTGCAGCTAGACCAAGTCCAGTGAAATAGCCTGTGAAGGGGACGCAACAATTTTTGATGGACAAGTTGTCATTCTGCAAGAAAATCACTTAATCTTGTGTACTTGATAAGGCAAGACACACTGCTGTGAAAGGTTGGTAGGGAGGCTCCAAAACAAAGTTAAGGAAAAAAATTGGAGGGTGGTTGTAGTTGCTACAACACTTGGTGACACACTGGTAGAAATCCATCTCTCTAAATGGACCTTGTTCATGAAAAGTAAGTCTAACACCTCCAGAAGCATTGTTTAGTTCTCAATTCGTCTTAATTTCCATGCTTGCTTGATCGTATAAGTCTAACACCTCTAGAAGCATTGTTTAGTTCTCAATTCATCTTAATTTCCATGCTTGCTTGATCATAATATGTAGCATCTTCCAAGATCTTGGTCGATTGACACACATTCCAAGCCAAGTCAACAAAACTGTTTTGATTAGGGTTGAGGGGTATATTGGTGCAAAAGCAGTATAGTCATCAGAGTCTTAGTTTCATCTCTAGTGTTGCTTTCCTGCCAGTAGGCCTAGACAGTACTTCGGTGGAGTCACGCAGGAACACAAGCATCGCTCCACTGCCAATGAGCCTGGTCAGTACCTTGACAGAGTTACTTGCATCACCTCTCTGCACAGGGAGTCTTTCTCTTATTTTTCGTTATCCATTTTTATTTTTTTCATTTTTCACTTTTCATTTTTTTCATTTTTTCATAGTAGTGCATAGCAATTATTCATTTCAAAGGTGGAAGGGGGATCCTGACTTACTGAGAATAGAAGAGGTTGTTCCTTTATAGAAGTATTTTATTAGATACCTCTGACATGCCTATTAAGGTTTCCCTCCTCACCTGACTCTACTTGACTGGGTTAACAAGGGTTAACCCAAAAAATGACTATAGTAGGTGACGTTGGTTAGCATGCAAGTGTTGTGTTTCCACCAAGGTTCATTTTGAACAGTACGTGTTTTCCATCGATGTATCATGGACTAAAGGTAACAAATTATTCATCCAAAGGTAAGATAACCAAGTAGCAATAGCTGCACAAGGCCTCTTGTAATTTACCCAGATTGTTTCAAGAGTCATGCATGGTTTCATGCGAAACTAGCCTACGAACAAAAACAAGAAAACAAACAACAAAGCAAAGTAGAATCAGAAGTAAATAGCAAAGTCAGCAAGCAAACAATCCAACAAACCAAGAAAGCAAACACGCATGCAAGCAAGAAAACTAAAATAAAACACTACTACTCCTAAGCTAATGGTGCATGGGCCTAATCATGTGAAGTGATATTTCCAATGCAGCCACCGACACATTGGTTGATCCATGTTGGTGAAGGCTTGATATGTGAGCAACCTAGTTGTGCAAACTAGCAAATGTGAAAAATACAATAGTGAGAATAGACACACTCTGACCTTACAAGTGTCCACTAAACAAAAATGAGTGACAGCGCATGACATGCACTCTTTGGACTTACCATGATGCTATGTGACACTATGTGAAGATGTTGATAATATGCACACTCTTGGTTGTGACATGCAAGCACATGTGAGGAAGGTAGACCACTTGTGTTGCGCAAGTGTGCTTGTTGAGTAAGATTCCTCTAATGCATGAGCAATGGGATCATGTAGTTCGAATGGAGGAAGTGAAATATGAGTGTTAGATTGATAATAAATGCATATAGATGCATGATGAGGAGCCATGTATGTTTGAAAAATTTCCTTATCAGAAGTAAAACTAACCTTAGGATAGCAAGGGCTTGACATAACCATCAGCTCACGCTGAAGTGCCTCAACAGTCTGTGGGGTTTCGACTTCGTTGATAGATGGATCATTGTAGACCAATGGCTTAGATGGATTAAAAATGAGTGAATCAACATCGTGATTAGATGAGGAGGTAAAGAGATCATGACAACCAAGATCAGAAAACTTAGGGTGTTGGTCAAAATCCTCATGATTTTATGAATCGCATAGAGGGGTAGATGAGAAACAAGAATTTTCATCCTCTGTGTTTTCAGAAAGATAGATGAAAATTCAAGTGGATGCTTCAAAGCATTATTGGTCCTCTCCATTTTCAAATGATGGACTGACATTCGGTGTGTCCTGTGAATGATCAACAATGGGTGCTTCCGTGGATGGAGATACACATGAAAAATCTGGGATGGCGGGATCACCAAGGATATCAGGAGAAAAATGGAGGAGGTATGGACAAAAAGGGATGTTCCTCAGCTTCCAGTGGATTTTCAAGCTCCCAATCATACTCTTCATGAACGAAAAAACATGCTGGTTGTGCAACGCCAACTCTGTCGATAGATTGATCCTTGTTCAAAACATGTGTAGAGTCTGAAACAAAGAACGCAAGATAGTGCAATATAGAGGATGATCAAAATATGAGGACAAAGGTTGAGTTACAATGTAAATGTGGTAACGCATGGAATTCCCAACCAATCTTGCATGAAAATTGAAAGGACTGATGTCGCAAGGATGTGATGGTTGAACAAATGTGTGTTCATGCTCTCCCACATCACTCTACAATGGTGGAGTTGTTTAATGAGGGGATGGAAGACATTCACTTATGACAACGATTGTGTCCATTTTTGATTTCACAACTCCATCACCGAAGTATGTTGAGCGGGATTTGATCTTGAACTTCTTCTTGGGATTAACACATTGGATAATGGAATATTCAAATATGTCCATGAGATACTAAAATTTCATCTGACTTTTCATGGTTTCAAACATGAATATATGGAAGCGCTCCAAAAACTCCATAGGTGATCTGTGGGGCCTTCTCTTGTTTTAACATTTTTTATCAAGTACTTCATGATCAAAATGGTGGAAAACGGATTTGATTAGATCATTGAATTTCTTGAATGAGTGCACAGGTTTATGAGGTAGTGTGCCACACCATTGTGATGGGTGGTCACAAAGTGTGTGCGAACAATGAACAAACCTCTGTTTCATTAAAATATTCCATGCCCTCCATGAGAGCATGGAAGTCATCTAAGTGCTCAAGCCAGGCCACTTCTCCTTCACCGTCATACATGATTTGTGACAAGTGATCCCAGAACTCCCTCTCAATGTGAAATATAAGTCCATTGGACAGGCATTTTGGAGGGCAGACTATAACAAACTCCATGATAAATGTGCGAAAATTCAATACAGATGATGAGGGCTCAACTTGTCATCTAGACCTCCTTCTAGTACCAGAAATGTTGATGGTGTTAGACTCGCCAACGTGTTAAGGGATCTCTCTGATAGTAAGTCCCAATTAGACCTCAGACCATTTGCTGTAGGAGTCCCAGTGGTGGGTTGTACGGTAATGCCTTGACTGTGATTTCACACAGAGGAAAGTAAAATGTCCCTGTTGGTAGCAAGGGTGTGACAGCTGTGACAAGTCAGGGAAGGTGCATGATAGGTTCTAACACATGGGGAGTGACGTGAGTGCATCCCTTGGAAACCTATAATAGTACTCGTCTTGGAAGGGGACACACGAACAAAGATCCATCACTAGCTAGAAAGCAAGATAGCAAGAAATCCAAAGTGATGTTTAAGCCAACAACAAATCTACAAAAATATCCATACAATTGCATACAAAATAGTTCATACACAAATGTGCAAGTTAAATAACATACATTGCTACAACAACTAGAATAGTCCAATTAAAATAACAACATATGTATGAGAAAATGTCATCTTTGTTATATTAATAAGTGTAAGTTCCAGTCATACAATACATCCATGACCAACTATTAGTTCCAATAGTGGAATGTTATGGCCACAACTACCTGCTCCTCCAAAGAGATATACTGGCTCTAATCAGTGGAGAAGCCAAGGCATGTTACAATACAATCTAAGCTTTCTCTAAGATAGTCTTATCAAATCTTGGCTGACCAAAAGCCTCTACAATGAGTTATGAGGTACTATTTATAACAAAAGGTGGGGTCACCCTTAACATTCCCCTTTGATACCATTCATCTATCCTCATCACTCTTCAACTACTCTATGACTGTTACATCCAACTATCGACACTTGAAATTCCACTTGACAAGACGTTACATTACAATGCACATGTGCCCATGTGATACAAAATGGCTTAAGCAAAACATGCAAGACATCACTGACACTCAGATCCTTGTGGTGAGACCAACTCTTTGACATGCTTGTGATGGTCGAAGGTGGTGAACTAATGCCAATCTTGGTTGTCCATGATGGTGTCTGTGCACTCAAAGGTGATATCTTGCTGAAGCGAACTCTTACCTTCGTTGCATTGGGTGCACTGATATGTCTCCTTTGTCCAACTCGTCTAATAGCATGTGCATGACCTTCTTAGGTGCGGCCAAACCAGCAACACACTGATGCATATTGTCCATGTTGATCTTCAAGTTTGTGCTAGTGGTCATGTGCATCAATTTGATGAAATACATGTTCAGTTCCAAATGAAATTTCTTCTTATCTTCTCTTTGGTGAGTGTGCCAAATGGGTGGGATCGCATGCACACACACAATGATATGCATGTTGCTGAATTCCTTTGCATGTGGTCAACAACACCACTCGCCATGTATGCTCCATGCCAGCTGTTGCGATGAATCTATAACTTGTACGGGCACAGTTTCATCCATCTGTGCATGTTACACCCCCTGTTGTTTTTGTTCCTACTACAACTCATTATCCCATCTATGCAACTCGTGTTCTTCCCTGAGTTACTGCTTTAGCACATGCAACTCCTTCTCTACTTTGATCTCTACCTTCACGCAATCTTCATGTTGCGTCATCACCTCATAGCCTGAGTCTCCAAAGTTTCTTTCATCACAAGTGGATATGCTTGAGCTTGCAACTTTTTTCTGCCTTTGTGTTGTCCACAACCTTCCTCTTGTATTCATTTTGTGTAGGTGTGTTGCCTTCTGCTCTTGTTGAAGGTGCTACTAGATGTAATGCTTCTGCCATATTGTCTTGATTTCCTTGTCTATGAACAACTTGATGTCTTCATAGGTAGGTGAGCTCATCGACACTTGCTAGGCTGCAAACCCCATTGGGATCTCAATGGTGTCCTTTGACTCTGCTCTCCTAAAGACCATTATACTTGTGCTGCTGAGAGATAGACTAACACCTGTGATGCCTGGAGAAATAGAAACACTCATGGCAAGCAATCTGTCAGTCAAAAAACAAAACAAACTTGAGGACTAACTTGCAAAATACTTACGTGATTGATCGTGAAGGTTGCGCAATTTCCGCCGAGAGGTTAGGAGACTGACTACCAAAACTGCGCAAGGCATATCCGGGTTGTTTGAAGGCTGACTGACTATTGGAATTGTATAATGCATAGTCCATCCTAGCCTGCTGAGGAATAAAATTGTGCAATGCACAATTTCAGTCAGCAATGACATACAACCAGCAAACTGCATTGTGTAGTTTCTGCGGCTAGTGGGACACTGCCTCCAAGAATTTCGCAATATAATCCTAGAGGTTAGAGATGGGCCAGACTTGCACAATTCCTAGAGGGAAGGTTGAGCCTTCGCTTCCAAAAATGCGTAGTACTAGCTGGGAAAGGAAAAATTCGGGCCTAGGCAGCCCAGACCTGCCGACAGGCGACTGAAAAATGAAAAGTCTAAATGCTTGGTGAGATGAGTGAAAACAAGAGTGAATGGTAGTTCTTGCAAAACTGCAAGTGGAGGATTTAAAAAATGGGGAAAGCATACATGTGTGTGAAGTGAGTCGCCACAACGGCAACCGTCTATGCAAAAAAAGTGTCATCCATGTGACAGCAGTGAGATACAAACAAAAACTTAAACGATGCTTCTACAAGCTAATATACATCAAAACGACAACAAACACTCACTAAAATCAACCATATATCACTACCACGAAGTGAAACACAAAAAGCAACCGAAATGTAGCGCAAGTCATGAAAAGCGGGCTTACCCCAAAACAACTAAGTTGAATGTGCCAACAACCCCTAGATGCAATGTGGGATGTCATAGCTGCAAGTTTGATGTGAGGAAAGATCTCTACGACGTCCAGTTGATGACTTTCAAGATAATCGAGTTTGTGACACATATGCCACAAATCTAGGAAAAGTGACACTTGGCACGAGGCTATAGGTTTTAACCCCGTACAGAAATTACCTGCATACGAATTCTAAAACACAGAAAAATAAATAATGCGAGAGCATAACACATAAAACACATATACACAAATATTTTCCCACTAGATCTCGAAACCAGGACTACCAGCTTGATTTTTCATTATGTTCCTTTCAATATTACAATACATATTTATACATGCCGAAGAATCCAATACCATGGACCGAAAACCATCATATCCAATACCATGGACCGAAAACCATCGCATCCAATACCATGGACCGAAAACCATCGCATCCAAAAAACATTTGTGAAAATCATCCACAAAACCATATGTGGGTCAGCCCAACCTAACATAAGTTCCAAAACCAAAATTTTCTGGGGCGCTGCCCCGGACCCCATAAAGTGGGGTTACAAGTGCCCTTCAAACCCCATGTTAACTACATGGAAAGAATATAACACAACCCAACATTCTCCCACTTGTTTTCTTTCCACAGGGGGCCACAAGAGAGCTTAGTCATTTTCCTAGCCCTGAAATGCCCATTGTCTCTCTACACCAAGAGAACTTCTCAGAGCTCACAGATTTTATCAATGCATCTGTAATATTCTTCAAAGTGTCGACCTTTACCAGCAATACTTTTTTGTATTATATCATATCCCTCACAAAGTGATATTGAACATCAATGTGCTTTGTCTTTGAATGATATGTAGGGTTCTTTGCCAAGAAAATTGAACTTTGGCTATCACAGTCTATCCTTATAGCTTCCTGTACTAACCCCATACTTGAACACAATCTCTGCGACCAAACTGCTTCCTTGCTTGCATGAGTGGCTGCCATGTATTATGCCTCTATAGTTGATAGCGCCACTATAGATTGTTTCTTACTCATCAAACTGACTGCACCTCCAAATAGGTTAAACACATACCCACTTGTAGATCTTCTCTGATCTAGATCTCTTGCCCAGTCTGCATCAAAAAAGCCACGAATATCCAACATTTTTTCCAATCCTAGTCTTCCTTGGTAGAACAAACCATAATCACTAGTGCCACGCAAATACCTGAAAATCTGCTTCACTATTGTCCAATGCTCCTTTCCTGGTTTTGACATAAACCTGCTCAATACTCCCACCGTATGTGCAATGTCTGGTCTAGCACAGACCATTGCATACATCAGGCTACCAACTGCACTTGCATATGGAACACGGGACACGTCCTCTTCCTCTTCTTGTGTCTTGGGACATTGTTCAGTAGATAACCTCACACCTATAGGAATAGGAACCTTCACCGGTTTACTATGTTGCATATTAAACCTCTGCAGTATTGTCTCAACATACTTCCTCCGATTTAACCAAAACTTCCTCTTTGCCTGATCTATTTTAATTTCCATGCCCAAAATATAGTTTGCACCACCAATATATTTCATGTCGAATTTGGAGGACAGTTGTGTCTTCAAATCCTGGATAATTTCTTTGTCATTTGCAACCAACAACATATCATCCACATACAAGACCAGATAAATAACATGGTCACCAATTAATTAAAATACACAGAGTGATCTACTTTTCTTTTGGTGAAGCAAAGTCCCTGTATAAATGTATCAAATTTCTGATACCACATCCTTGATGACTGTTTTAACCCATACAGAGACTTCTTTAACTTGCATACCATTTCTTTCTTACCCTTCACTACAAAGCCTTAAGATTGCTTCATGTATATTTCCTCTTCCAGATCCCCATGAAGAAATGTTGTCTTCACATCCATCTATTCTACCTCAAAATCAAAAGCAGCAGCAACAGATAAAAGTAATCTAATAGAAGTTACGTTGGCAACAGGAGAAAAAATATCACCAAAATCAATTCCAGGCACTTGGGAATGACATTTTGCTACCAACCGAGCTTTGTATTTCTCCACTTTTCCTTCTGCATTTGTCTTCTTTTTGAACACCCATTTTCTACCAATGGGTTTCCTTCCAGCTGACAACTCCACCAGATCCCAAGACTCATTTTTGTGCAAAGATTCCATTTCATCAACCATTGCCTCTTTCCAGAGTTTTCCATCCTTTGAATCTACTGCTTCCTTCACAGATCTGGGATCATCATCAGTAATAGGTAAAGAAAAATTTGAACAGAAAGCAGATGGACTATACCTTTCAAGTTGCCTTGTTTGTCGAACTGATCTTCTCATAGCCAGAGTTTGTGGCTCTTCATCTTCTGATTCCTCCTCTGTTGTAGAGTCTGATTCTTCTTCGTTTAGCTCAAACTCTATCTTCTTAGGTTCCTTTCGTTGGACTTCATGTTTAATAACATCTTTCACTTCTCTGAACACCACATCTCGGTTTGTACAAAACTTTTCGTGTGACTGGGTTCCAAAACTTATAACCCTTTAAACCATCCTTATACCCAATAAAGATGCACTTTTCAGATTTACTATCCAACTTGGTTCGTTTCTCCTTTGGAACATGTACATATGCATCACATCCAAATACCCTCAGGTGTGAAAGAGAGGGTTTCTTACCAGTCCATACCTCTTGTGGTGTCTTACCCTCCAACACTAATGAAGGTGACCTGTTGACCAGGTAACATGTAGTATCCACTGCCTCTGCCCAGAATTCCTATCGTAACATGGCACCACTGAGCATGCTTCTTGCCCTTTCCATCAACATCTTATTCATTCTTTCTACAACTCCATTTTGTTGAGGTGTATATGGAGTAGTCTTTTGTCGTGCTATACCACACTTCTTACAGAATTCTTCAAATTCCTTGCAGCAAAACTCTCCACCATTATCTGTCCTCGGTACCTTTATCTTCTTCTTTGTCTGATTTTCCACGAGAGCCTTAAATTCTTTAAACCTATCAAAGGCTTCAAATTTATTCTTAAGGTAATATATCCATGTATTCCTTGAGAAGTCATCTATAAATGATACATAGTACACAGACTTACCCTGTGATGGAACCTTCAAAGGTACAAACACATCATTGTGCACAAGTTATAATATTTATTTCGCCCTCTTACTATCAAAGGGGAAACTCACTCGATGCTGCTTCACATATACACAATTTTCACAAAAATCAAAATCTAGAGAGCTGTTACTCATACCTTCTACCATACCTTTACCATGAAGTATTTGAAGGGCCTTTTCTCCAATATGTCCAAGCCTCTGATGGCACAGCATGGTTTTCTCTCCAGAGACCACTAGATTTTTTGCTCCACTTTCAAGAACCACAAAACTATTGCACCCATTAATAACAGTGCTACCTTGTAGCTTGTACAAAGTTCCACTCCAAAATCCCTGCATCAATACTAGTGCTCCCTGAACCATATTGCAGGTATCCTTCTCGAACACTATTTTTATGCCTGCATCATCCATCTTGCTAATAGAAATCATATTTCTGGCTAATGCAAGAATATGTAGAACACCTGGAAGTGTTCAAACCCTTCCCCCTTGTAACATCAACATTACTTTTCTGCGACCAACGATTCTAGCCTTCCTGTCATCACCCAAGAATACATCACCACCATCATATTTCTCATACTCACATAACCACTCTCTATGGGGAGTGAAGTGAAAAAATGCACCTGAGTCAATCAACCATGCCTCATGATCTACATGTGTACTTGAAGAATCCAAGTACACATCCCCACCTTCATCTGAGGTGGTTTTCACCTCTACAGAAGGAGCCTCATCAGATCCCCTTCCTTTGTTAGGAGCTTTATATTTATATTCCCTTTTGTAGTGCCCTTCCTTTCCACATTTCCAGCACACCACCTTTACAGGTTTTCCTGGAGATTTATATCTCCCTCTAGATTTAGATCTCCCACTCGATGACTTATTTTTGTTTCTGTTCTGGGACCGTCCTTGTACAAACAAGGCATCACCATTCTAGCTCTCAAAATTTTTCCATATGATCTCCTCCGTCATTAAGGATGAGACTATTCCTTCAAAATGTAAGGCAGTTGCATTGCTACCTATTGCAATAACCGGACTATCCCACGAATCTGGTAGAGAACACAACAAACTGATGCACTCATATTCATCTAAAATTTTAATATCAGCAGATGCTAAATGATTTACCATAGTATTAAACACATTCAAATGCTTTGTCACCAAGTCTCCATCTTTCATACTCATGTTATACAGTCTTTTCTGCAGGAACAGTTTATTCACCAAAGACTTAGATTGGTACAAATTCGCTAACTTGTCCCACAAAGCCTTTGCCATAGCTTCCCCTGATACATTCAGCAATACTGAATTTGAGACACACAATTGTATTGTGCTCTTTTCCTTTTGATCCAACTTCTTCCATTCTTCATTGGTCACTCCTATCAGTTTAGTACCCGGATCTACCACGATCCACTAGTCTTTATCCACCAATAGATGCTCCATCTTGATTTTCCACAACTCAAAACTCTGACCATTAAATTTCTCGATCTCTATCATTCCATCGCTCGCCATCTTCTTTCACCACCAAAATCAATCTTGCAAATCTCCCACTAAACAAGGTCTACCATAGGTCTAAGCGAAACCCCTCAGAAACAAAGGCGTCCCCTTGAAGCCAAAACTTCTCTGATACCAAATGTAGGTTTTAACCCCATACGTAAATTACCTGCATACGAATTCTAAAACACAGAAAAATAAACAATGTGAGAGCATAACACATAAAACACATATACACAGAGATTTTCCCACTGGATCCCAAAACCGGGACTACTAGCTTGATTTTTCATTATGTT
>APFE030159299.1:67971-97311 GCA_000404065.3 Pinus taeda
GCGTCCCCTTGAAGCCAAAATAGCTCTGATACCAAATGTAGGTTTTAACCCTGTACAGAAATTACCTGCATACGAATTCTAAATCACAGGAAAAATAAAAATGCAAGAGCATAACACATGAAACACATATACACATAGATTTCCCACTGGATCTCAAAACCGAGACTACCAGCTTGATTTTTCATTATGTTCCTTTCAATGTTACAATACATATTTATACATGCCGAAGAATCCAATACCATGGACTGAAAAACAATCACGTCCAATACCATGGACCAAAAAACCATTGATCCAATACCATGGACCGAAAACCATAGCGTCCAAAAAACATGTGCGAAAATCATGCACAAAACCATAGGTGGGTCCGCCCAACCTAACGTAGGGTCCAAAACCAAAATTTTCTGGGGCGTTTCCCCGGACCCCATGAATTGGGGTTACGGGTACCCCTCAAACCCCCTGTTAATTATGTGGAAAGAATATAACACAACCCAACAGGTTTTACCCTGCTCACGTGTCGCTACGTGCATGTATCAATACATCGACACCTACGATGTTGCCTTCATGTAGCCCTGCTCGAGGCCAAATCCATGCTATTACTCAATTCCTTACTATTAACTCGATATTAGTTGATCACTTAGCCTATCTGTATCTGTCTAGTTATATTTAACAGTGTTCAGCATTCATATAAGTGTGCGCGATAAAGAAGACAATATAATTAAACAGGAAATAGCACAAGAACAGATACACGAGATTTGGAATCAAACTTCTCTTTATCATTCTTCTTCCTTGGTTACGGACTCGAATCTGTCTTGCGCACTCAACTGCAGGGGTCCGCGCACTCAGCTGTGGACTCTACTAGGCCTCTGCGCACTGAGCTGCAGAGCCTCTTCCTACTACTATGACCCAAAAGAACTTAGACCTTTTCTCTATGCTCGCTATCTTCTAGACTCCATTCCTTGACTACTTGCTTCTTCACTCTTTACAACTTAGAGCGTTGGGTTATTTATACAATCCCATGGTCTGTGAACCATGGGTAGGCTGACACTACCTTCAAAACTTAGGTCATACAATCCTATGAAGATATTAATTTGTGCTCCACGCCTGCAATTTGTGGAGTCCTTACAATAATAGTACTCAAAACTTGGGCTCTGAGCCCCAAAACATGTTGTGGGGGGATTCCATGCCCAACAATACATAATATCACGATATCTTTGAATTCTTCATGAATCATTGAGGGAAGGCATACCCATACTCAGTATATAAACTTTTCATTACATGTACATAAGTCATATAGTCATCCATAGATATAGACCCATGATAGGATAACCATCTGTGTAAAGCCATAGTATATATAATTTATTACTCTCCCGAATTCACAACCCAGATGGATGAAACTAGATTTGAGGTCTTCTATCTCGTCCAATCATTCACTCAAGTATGAGTCTAGCCATCTGAAAGTGTTAACAAATGCGAGAGAAATCACTGATAATGATAATGATTCTCAAGGTACTACAGTAGATTTTGCATGGTGTGAATAGATTTTTTGGTGTCGAACACCATACAACGTCTTTTGGTCAAAGGCATGTGATGTCAACCTGTCACCGGAAGTGAGGAACTTTCCATTGATGTATGCACACCTCAAGGTACTAGAAGGGTATTTCTAAGTCAACTTCCTGGATGATGTGCTGATGTTGACAAGAAGCAACTCATCGCAAGAAGGCCTTGATGTATCCCCCATCAACAACACAAAATGAGTGTAATGATTTTGAAGACAGAATGTGACTGACGACACAATGTTTAGGAATGACAATCATGAAAATGAAGGTTTATGAGTATTGCGAAGGATGAAGTTCACTAAGTGACTTCTCTTGAACATGTCGGCGACACTGAATGAATTGGCGACATTGACCTAAAACCAAAGTGATGGATGGTGTGATAGACCATAGGTATGATAACCATCAAGTAGATAACCCAACCCAAATAGTCACAAATATGAAGTGCAAGTGTCATGTTCAAGAGCGACTTGCTACCATAAAGTGATTTATCCCTTTCCCATTTTCCCTAGTCATTGTTGACCAATACCTCTTTATTTTTTAACAAGCTTGAGGAGGATAACATATGCTTGTAGTATAATTCCACCCTTTGGGTGAATCCATATCTATGTGATGTTTTAACGAGTCTAGCAAAGGTGAAACTTGGTCTTGTCATGATAGACAAGTTTGACGCTATTTGATGCTTTAACGAGTTTAACAACAACCAGAACTCAGTCCTTTTCATATTTAGAGAGTTTGAAAAGGGAAAAACAAAAAAATCCACAAGTTATTTTCTGTAAATTTGTCTCTCAAGTTTAAAAAAATGTAGAATAATACAAGAGAGAACCTATTGACCTTGTTCGATCAACATATTCCTTTTTCATAAGTAATGTATCTTAGTCTAGAAAATGGTTAAACTTATACTGAGTAGATTTCATTTCCAGTCTATTTATGAGATGAAAGGGACAAGCGCTCAACAATCTTTTCATATTTTGAGAGTCATAAAAGAGCTTGAAAGTAGACCCCCTGTTTTTAGTTTCTTTTAACGAGTCAAAAAAAGGAAAAATACTCGGCGATATTTTCATTTTTTATGAGTCAGAAAAGAGCTTAAAGGTGACTCGTCCTAAGGAATAAGTGGTATAAAGGATAGCAACTGGTTCTGACGACATTATAACTTCTCAAAAAATGTTTATTTATGTGAAGAGGATGGCTAATAAGACCACTCGTTGCAACTGTTCCTCAAAAAGGGTAAAACAACAAAGTGAAAGCATATGATCAACCAAGCATATAGTGATGGAAGGAGAAAAAGCAAGGCTCATCTGACGGAAGAGGATGATAGAACGGAAATCACGAGGGTTAAAATGGAGATGGTGTTTGGCCAATTTAATGTCTTCAAATCGTCAACATAAATTGTCAACCAGGGTGCATAGATTGATGAAGTACAGATGCACTATATTTGCTAGAATTTACTCCTTATGTCGTTATGTTCCTGTTAGGGTCTAAACTTGAGGTTAGTATGGATATGGTGTCGTTGATTATATTAATTTCTCGATCCCTAAAGTTATCAACTAATCTCTTAAGAGTTATTCTATGTTGAATTAGTTCATGGATGATATGAGAGTGCTTCTAACTTCTATTTGTGTTAGATTATTTTGGGAGTTTTGTCTTGAGTCTTTAGGCTACAGCTCTAATTCACTAAGTGCAAAAGAAATCTATTCTATTAAACTGAAAAGAATTATTGTTTGAATTCAATTGTTAAGAAGAAGGCTCTCACACTTTTACCTACCCAATCTTATTCAAATAAGATATTCCAAACAACATCTATACTTATGGAGTAAACACAATTAGACTATTCTAGATAAAAAGCAAATGAAAGAACCATGTTGTACCAGGTAGAAAGCAATTCAAAGCAAATTAATATAGGTATAAAGCAGATGAAAGTACTCATATGTACAATGATTCACTAGTGAACTCATCATACTGCATTTCTCACACAAAAACAGAATATTCAAAGGAATGGAAAGAAATCTAATTGCATTTGGTTAAAAACCTATCATTATCTTAGGGGCCCTCCACAAATCAGTCCATAATCTCCAATCAATGCAATGCATGCACACACAAAACCAATTCTATTGCGAAATTTAACAAAATCTCTCAAAATTACATCATCTGGCGCACACCGAATAACAGTGCGGCCATATTTTTTATGACAAGTCTTTGGCATAATAGTCATGAGCAATTTAATCCTATATATCTTTATTCTAACTAACTATATTTCTAAACCTTTGATTTTCTATTGCAAAAGCAAATTGATAAGGTTTTGATGAAACTCGGATTTCATTCCGGCGATGATCTTGTGGTTGACTTTGGGGTTTAACCATGATATCCTGCTCTTATCTTGATGAGCTAGTTCAAGGGGATATGAAGGGATCCATGATGGGACCATTCCCTATCCATCTGTATACTTTGTCACTAACTTGGAGCTTCTGAACCTTGCAAACAATGGATACATCTACAAAAATATGGATTAGCTGCGGAAATGGGCCAATTATGTAGCCAATTGCATTCGTTAACAAAACAATAGGGCACATAATCAAACATGAAGAACAAGATATATTATTACTTACTTTAATGAAAACCTAGTGGATGTGGCATTATTTAGGTGGCAAATGTAGGAAAAGAGAGGAAACATAGGCAAAAGGTGGTGTCATGGTAAGACAATATTTGGACTCTACATTCCCCTAGGCTGGAGGTTTTATATGTCCTCATACACTTCATCCTTGTCAGTCACTTGTGTCTTTTGTTCATCACCTCCAAGTTT
Organism: Pinus taeda; assembly: GCA_000404065.3. NCBI lineage: Eukaryota > Viridiplantae > Streptophyta > Pinopsida > Pinales > Pinaceae > Pinus > Pinus taeda. Next base: position 72,325 of record APFE030159299.1, read on the forward strand.
CATTGTTTTCCTCATTTTAGAAGTTATTGGAATCCTAGGTTTTCTCATGAGAATTTTATATTTTAAGCTGATAATCTCTCTTTGCATCATCATGTTTTCCTTCTTCATATTTTTGTTATTTTTATACCACAAGTTCAAATGGAGGATGAGATTGTCACTTTTTGCAATCTGGATCTCACTTTGTGCCTTCAATGCTTGATTCTCATTCTTGAGGTACCTATTCAATGTTTTTAATTCAAAAATCTCTTGCTTTAAAATGTTTGTGGTTGAGTGTTCCTATGGTTCATTTAACTGGTTACTCCCTTCTCCAAGACTCTGAATTATTTCCTTGGTTGTTGTCTCCTTTCTTTCCAACGACTCTATATAGTCATATATCCCTCGCTAGATAGGGTCAATACCTGTATTATGCACTCGGCTTCTCAGAGGTGAGCTGCAAGGTGGTGGTGATACCCTCAGTGATAACTCTAGTGACCCTTTTGGAGGACTTTCAAGGTTTTCAATTGGCTCATTCTCAGTTGGCTCATCCTCAATTAGCTCATCCTCAATTGGCTCGTTTTCCTCAAGATCAATGTGCTCTGTAGCTTTTGGGATTGTCTATTGGATTGTGCTCAACCTTGTGCTCCTCCTCAATCCTGAGGTATGTGATATCTAAACCTTCTTTCTTTTAGTTTATGAGTTTTTTTCTTGAGGAAGGGTCCTGATTTGTGGTATTCCTTTTTCTCTTTTGCTAACTTTCTTCTTTTCAAGATTCCCCTTCTCCATTCTCTGTAATATGTCTACTATGGGAAACTCTTCTTCTGATAATTTTGGGTGAGTTTGGGGTTCCTGCTCTTTTACCCATTTTATGGTTCTCTTCCTTCCTCTGAGGATCCTACTATTGTTGGATTTTTCTGGGGATCTTTCCTCAAAATTGTTCCTAACCAGGAAACTATCCCAGTTATCCCCTATACTCTAAAGATGGAACGCAACTAATATCTTTATCAGGCTATGATGATACATGGTGTTTCCTATACACTGAATTTTAATTTGAATGTTTGTAGAAATTTTCTTGAGACTATTTAAGAGAAAGCAAGGAAGGTTCATCTGGTGATCTTCAAGAAAATGCATCATTATCCTAACATGGTAAAAATACATATACCTAAACCTACCCTCGCAGGTGACAAATTTTTTAAGTATAAGCAATAAATTATTCCATTTTCTCATAAGGGTTGTGTTGGGAATACCTTTCTTAAAGACAGTGGTGTCCATATTTGAATTTTTGAGGAAGACCTTCCAATCCTCTCCATTAATTCCCCTATTCGTGAACCATGTTTCGTCGCTCTTTGGAAATTCCGTAGCCTCTTCTATCATGGATTTTGTTATGGTGATCTTAATGTCTCCTATTTAGGCTTCAATTCCATCAAATGAGCGTGCAAATGTCTTGGTCACTTCCCTGTGAAAGCCGTTGAATTTTTTAGTGAACTGCAACCATTGTTTCTTTTGCGTCATCTCCATGGTCTGAGGGTATCCCTCCAAGAATTTCTTCCCTGTTGGCTCAGTTCGAACAATTATACCCATTATGGAGGATGCTTTGCCTCAAAGACTGGTTACCTTGATAAGAGAATTGTCTTGGTAGGGTTTTGCTAAGTGGCAGAAGCATGGAGTGGCTATGAAAGTTCAAAGGAGTGTAAGAACAGGTGGATTATAATAAGGGTTATAAGAATGAATCAGACCATTAGCTACATTTAAAATGAGTATTTGGTAATTACTTCGGCGGATTTGGAATGAGGATGTGACATGACTTTTTAAGTGGTGGCTTATGATATTTTGTTAGACGGCCATCACCCTTAAGTTACAATGATCTCGTTTTAATCTTCGGTAGTACTATGTCTTCTTAGTCATATATGCAATTTATCAATCCCTATTGCTAAATTAAAGTAGCACATATCTTTGATCCACTTTTTCTAACCTTGTTTGTTGTTCTAAGATCTCCTGGAGGTACTTTGCTCTGTCAGTTGTCCTTTAATGCAAATCACCAAGTGTCCTTGTAGGCTGAAAAATTATTAGGCTGCAGAAACTTGTCATGGCTATGAAAAGTTGTCCAAGCTGCGGAAGGTTGTTGATTCTGTAGCTGAGAAAGAAAAACATTTAAATAAAGGAACTTTATTATTTTCTTTTTGAAAGGAAAATTTTAAGTGCCAACAAAAAATTGGTTTTCAGTCTAAATTTTTTGTATAAACTTGCAAACAGTATGTTGGTTTTCATGTTTATACCTTACTATTATTATTATTATTATTATTATTATTATTATTTTATTATTATTGTGTACTTATATACATATAATTTCTTCTTTTTTGTGTTTGTTCACGGACGCCCTGTCAATTGGTGGAGCTACATCCATGGAAATTCTGGGCTGACGCCCCTCAGCCTAGTAGCAAAGCCTGAACCCAGGGCTTTGGGGAGAATGGACCTTGTGACCTCCTGATGGTGAGCCTGCTTTTTGACCAATGACTACCCTTAGAGCTATAATTATATATTATATTTATTATTATTTTTATATTATAGAGTAAACTAAGTAAAAATTTCTAAGGTGGAAAAGAAGAATAATTATTCTTAATCATTTTCAGTTTTGAATTATCTTGGAACATCTTAACAAACTCCTCACTTTTCAATGGCTTCTGGTACAATCTTAGTCAATGTCCATTTACTAATAGAGGAATTTTCTCTTCATCAATATTCCTGATTCTAGCTGCACCATTATCAAAAACACTTTTAATTTCATAAGGTTCAAGCCAGCAGGTTTGGAATTTCCCTTGAAAATTCTTTAACTTTGAATCAAAGAGTAATGCCCAATCTCCTGGGAGAAATTCCTTTTCCTTAATGTACTTATCATGCCATCTAGATCTCTGTTGTTGAACTAGGCTAGTTCTCTGGAAGGCTTCTTGTCTGATTTCATCAAGTTCATTTAGTTGTGTCATCCTTTCCTTTTGTGCTTTTGATAAATCAATATCTAACTGCACTTTTGTCTTATAGGTCTAGATCTAGAATTCTATCAAAAGTAATACTTGCTTCCCATAAACAAGTTCATAGAGAGTATGTCCTATAATATTTCTCCATATAGTTCTGTAGGCCCATAAAGCTTCTGGAAGCTTTTCCACCTAATCCTTCCTGTGTAGATGTAAAATCAAGGTAAGGAAAACTTCAATCACCTTATTTGTGGACTCAACTTGTCCATTGGCTTGTGGATGGTATGGAGTGGACTTTCAATGCTTGATTTCATATTGATCCACAAGCTTCTGCACTATTCTGGATGTGAACTGTATTCCTTGATCTGTTACAATTTCTCTTGGAACACAAAAATGAGTAAAAATATCCTCAAAAACAAATGAAACTACAACATTTTCAGTAGCAAAAGGAAGTGCTTGAGCTTCTACCCATTTAGTGACATAATCATTACATACCATAATATACTTATTTTGCTTCGAAGGTGGGTTGATTGGTCCAACAAAATCTAATGCCCACTTCTCAAAAGGTTCGATGAGTACCTATGGTTGCAGTAGCATTTCATTTGAAAGAGTGGGTTTGTCCATTCTTTGACAATTGTCATATATTTTAACATATTCTTTGGTGTCCCTGAAAATGGAAGGCCATTAATATCCTAAAAGCAAGATTTTGTAAGCAGTCCTTTTGTTAGAAAAATGTCCCCCACATGGCTCATTGTGGAAAGCTTTAAGTATTTATGGTATTTTGTCCTCTCGAACACATCTTCTGATGATGAGATCTGGTCCTATCTTGTATAACTCTTCATTTATCCATGAATAAGATGTGTTATTGTGGACTATTATTCTCTTTTCTCTAGGAGATAAATGAAATGGCATTTTCCCTGTAGCTAAATATTTAGCAATATCTACATACCAAGGTGATTTAGTAGATACTGCAAAAATATATTTGTCAGGAAATTTGTCCTCTACAGGTTGATCATTATTTTCATTTTGTATTCTAGATAAAAGGTCAGCAATTGTATTATGTTTTCCTGGTCTATCTAGAATGGTTATGTTGAATTCTTGTAACAGTAAGAGCCATCTGGTTATTCTTCCATTAGTGACTGGTTTATTCATTAGGTATCTAATGGGAGAATGGTATGTGTGAAAAAAAGTTTCATAGCCAGTTATGTAATGTCTGAATTTGTTAATGGCATGAACTACAGCTAAAAACTCCTTTTCAATTACAATATAATTTAACTCTACAGGAGTTAGATTTTTACTGGTATAATAGATTGCATAAGGAGTAAGATCCTTTTGTCCTAACACAACCCCTAAGGCTGAATCTAAAGCATCTATTGATATATGGAAAAGCAATTTCCAGTTAGGTCCTTTTAAGATAGGTGCTTCAGAAATTCTCTTTTTCAAAGTTTCAAAGGCAGCTTGACATTCAGAATCCCAATTGAATTCACAGTCTTTGGTGAGTAATTTAAAGAGTGGGGATGCAATTTTTGTGAATTACTCTATGAATCTTCTATAATATCCAGAAAAACCAAGAAAACTTCTGACATCTTTTTGAAAACTTGGCACTGATAACTTAGAATTGACTTCAACTTTAGATGAGTCTACTTTGATTCCATCCGCTGAAATATGCTGACCTAAAACAATTCCTTCGTTAAACATCATGAAACATTTTTCATGGCTTAATGAGATATTTGTTTCTTTACATCTTATTAGTACTTTTTCCAAATTTTCTAGAGCTTCATTGAAAGAATCTCCATAAACTTTGAAATCATCCATGTACACTTCCACACAATCATGAATAAGATTAGAGAAAATTTTGAGGACTGCTCTTTGTAATGTTGTTGGAGCATTACATAATCCAAAGGGAAGTACTCGGTAAGCATAAGTTCCCCATGGGCAAGTAAATGTGGTTTTATCCTGATCTTTAGGGGCTACCTGAATCTGGTTATATCCACTGAACCCATCCAAGAAGGAAAAATATTTTTTCCTGGTAGTGTGTCTAAGACTTTATCTATAAAAATCAGTGGAAAGTGGTCTTTTAATGTTTCTTTATTTAGTTCCCTGTAATCAATGCATACTCTCCATTTTCTGCTTTTCTTAGGAACGATTACTAGGGGTGAAACCCACTGACTATCAGATATTGGACAGATGAAATTTACATTTAACAATTTTTGAAATTCCTCCTTAACGATTTCTTTTAAATTTGGGTTCATTCTCCATTGAGGTTGTATAACCAGTCTTGCATTTTGTTCAATGTAGATATGATGTATGCAAGTTTTAGGATCAATAGCTATCATGTCAGTGTATTCCCATGCAAAAGAAAAAGAATGTTTCTATAAAATTTCTATCAACTGATTCTTTTGCACTTCTTCCAGGTTTTCATTGACATTCAAGGTTTTTCCTGGAAAAATTTCTATTGAGGAATTCCCAAATTTTTCCATGGAAAGCAATGATACTTATTTAGATGAGAGATACTCATTGCGACTATGATCATAATGTGAGGAAGACTCATTGTTTTCCAGTAAATTTAGAATTTTTTCTTCCTCTTATACTTGTTCAGTAGTAAAAATAGGTTGTATATCTTCTTCATTTTCTATCCATTCTTCAGTTTCTAATCTATTGTTGTTCTTGCAAGAGGATATAATGTAAATTTATTCATAGAATTTCCATCTGAGTTAAAGATGTCACCTAATCTACAACCAATGAAAGCATCATTTGTAGCTAACCAAGGTCTTCCTAGAATTAATGGATGTCCTCCTAAATTATTCTTGGTTGTTAAGACCATGAAATCAACATGATATTCCCAAGAATCTAAGGATACACAAACATCTTCCAATACACCATCAGGTTTAATCACAAATATATCTGCTAATTGCAATAAGGTTGGTGTTTATTGAAGGTTGGGAAGCCTAAATGTGTGCATAACTTTTTTCTCATTATGTTTATGGCTCCTCCTAGATCAATTACTGTGTTTGGTATTCCAGTTTCATTGATGTGAATTTTTACAATGGGGCTACCTGGATCTAATTATTTTTTTATTTTCATCTTCCCCATCATAATATCTGCAATTTTTCCAACTAACTAAATTCTTTTTATATCTTTTCTTTTTCTCCCTAATATTTTTGTACTTAGTCCCTTAATTGTTTTTGCAAAATTGGTATTTATTTTATGGCTTTTAGTAAAGGAATCTTAAACTATACAAACATTTCTCAATTCATCCATCATGTTGTAATCAGGCAACATAATTTGTTTTTCTACTCCATCAATTTTCAACCATTCAGGGAAAGGTGGTCTAATTTATATTGAGGGTTGTTCTATGATGGGAGTGTTTATTGGAACTTCTTCTATTTGTTTGTTTTCCTTCTCAGGGAGAGAGGTCTCCCCTTCTTCTATTTGGTTTTTGTGTTTTTGAAGATTGGATCTTGTTTCCTGAATGACAACAGGGGGCTTTCTTGGTAATACTCTTCCAGAACTTAATTGAACATTATTTATGTCTAGAGGAGTTATTACATAAGTTTGAGAATTCTTCCCCTCCATGTTGTATACCGATTGTTGTAGTATTTTATTATGAGGATTCGGAAGTGGTTGAGCGGGTAATTGATTTGTTTTTGTGGAAATGGTACCGAGAGGTGTGGGTTTTGATTCTAAACTGGAATTTGTGGTAATTAGTTAGCTTGGGGAATTTGATTAGATGGTGGTAGAAGTTGTGGTGGAAGGTAAGATGGCGAGTATTGTTGATATTAAGCATAGGCTCCATAAGGATTTTTCCATCCTTGATTCCAAGGTTGTGACTGTGGCTGAGCCCAAGGCTGTCAAGCTAAATTCTAATTATTTTGTGAAGATTGGGCAAATTTTTGTGGTCTAAATCCTTGTGATTGATTTGGTTGGGGATTTTTCCATGGTATTTTGGATATAAAGTAGAGAGAGTTTACTGGTTCTGATATTCCTTCATCATTAAATACAACCTTAAGACCTGGTAAGGCTGGACACTCACTTATATCATGATTATATGCACATATGACATAGGTTTCTATGGATTTTGAATCTAAGGGACACTGTCTTATAGCATGTTTATTCCAACATTTGGGACAAAAGATGGATAATGCAGCATTTTCAGAATTTTTCTTATTTTATTTTTTAAGGGTATCTATCTGCTCACTTAGGCTCCCTAAAATATATGTTTTAAAGGTATCAAGAAAATTTCCTAATTCTTCCCTGTTGACTATCCTAGCTGCGAATTTGTCAATTCTTGACAAGAGAGCATCTCCAGGACTCCTTCCAACTCGTGCTTTACCCCTTGAGATATGTACACATAAATCACAAATATATGCAAATGGTAGTTGGGAAATATCTCCTATACTAGTTAGGTTAAGGAGATCAATCCACTCATCTTTAATAGCTCTGAGAAAGAGGGCTTTTAAGATTTCTTCATCCAAATTATCCATTTTTTCTCTTTTAACATTGTAAACAAACCTTTCTACTAAGTCTTCAAGATTTTCATGTTCTTTCTGTGCCATTTTGAAGACTTCATCTTTAAGGTTACTAGGCATATAATAATTGCTATATTCTCCTAAGAAAACCTCTTTCATTTGTCCCCAGTTTGTTATAGAATGCACTCCTATACTCATGAACCATTTTAATGTTGAGTCTTTTAATGTGGAAGGGAAAAATTTTAACTTTTGAGCATAATGTAAATAGTCATATGATCTGCATAATACTTCAAATTCGAAGAGAAATGTCTCTGGATCTTCGTTTCTTTTCTTTGGAAATTAGGAAGAATTGAGGGTGATATATTTTTCATTGTGAGGCTTGTATCTTCATCAAGAATAGGGAATCTAGAAGTATCTTGGTTTCCTCTACCTCTACCCCCTCCTCTATTCCTATCACCACCTCTACCTCTTCCTCTTCCTCTTCCTCCAATCCTATCCTCTTCTCCATGGACATTGTGTACTTCTCCTTCCCCTTCTTCATCCATGATAGATTCTTCAGAACTAATATAGTGTTCTTCTAATCTTTTTGGTTCCTCTATCAATGGCTGCTCAAAATAAGTTTCTAATTCCTCCTCTTCACTAGGAACTTCTAATTTTTCTCCCAAAATTTTCTCACTAGTGGAGGATAGAAAATTTACTCCTACAGTTGGGGATGTAGGATTTTCTTCAATTACAGCTTCAGTAGAGGAAGTGGGTGAAGTTCTATATTGGATTTTTGATCTTGAGATTTCAAGAAGCCTTTGTCAACCTCTAAAAAGAATTCGGGTTTGATTAGGTGGTGTGGATTCTCGAAGTGTAGGTGAAGTGAGTGGATTTGTGGGAATTAAACTTCTTCCTCGCCCTACAAATATACCTCTAGAGTCTCTATCCTATGCATATCATGTTTGGATTTTTTTCTTAACTTCTATTTGTACTCCCCTAGCAATGGCGCCAAAATGTTTGGCCAATTTAATGCCTTTAAATTGTCAACCAGGGTGCGTAGACTGATGAATTACAAATGCGCTATATGTGCTAGACGTTATTCCATATCGTTATGTTCTTGTTAGGGTCTAAACTTAAGATTAGTATGGAGATGGTGTCATTGATTATATTAATGTCTTGATCCCTAAAGTTATTAGCTAATTTCTCAAGATTTATTCTCTATTGAATTAGTTCATGGATGATATGAGAGTGCTTATAACTTCTACTTGTGTTACATTAATTTGGAATTTTTGTCTTGACTCTTTAGGCTGCAGCTCTAAATCACTAAGTGCAAAAGAAATCTATTCTATTAAACTAAAAAGAAGTACTATCTGAATTCAATTGTTAAGAAGAAGGCTCTCACACTTTTACTTACTCAATCTCATTCAAACAAGATATTCCAAACAACATCTATACTTATGGAGTAAACACAATTAGACTATTCTAGATAAAAATCAAATGAAAGAACCATGTTGTACCAGGTAGAAAGCAATTCAAATAGCAAATTAATCTAGGTATAAATCAGATGAAAGTACGCATGCATACAATGATTCACTAGTGAACTCATCATATTTCATTTCTCACACAAAAACAGAGTATTCAAAGGAACAGAAAGAAATCTAATTGTATTTGGTTAAAGACATGTCACTGTCATAGGGGTCCTCCACAGATCAGTCCATAATCTCCAATCAATGTAACATATGCACTAGTTCTATTGTGAAATTTAAAAAATTGTCTCAAAATTACATCATCCAATGCACACCGAATAACAGGGCAACCATAGTTTTTATAAAAAGTATTTGGCATAGCAGTCATGAGTAATTTAAGCCTAGATATCTTTAGTATAGCTAACTATATCACTAAACCTTCAATTTTCTATTATGAAAGCAAATCGATAAGGTTTTGATGAAACTCAGATTTCGTTCCAGCAACGATCCTATGGTTGAATTTGGGGTTTGACCATGATATCCTACTCTTATCTTGATGAAATGGTTCAAGAGGATAGGAAGGGATCCATGATGGGACCATTCCCTATCCATCCATATACTTCGTTGTTGACTTTGAGCTTCTAAACCTTGCAAACAATGGAGATAGCTACAGAAATCTGGATTAGCTGCGGAAACAAACCAATTTTGTAGCCAATTGCATTCTTTAACAAAACAATAGGGAATATAATAAAACGTGAAGAAGAAAACATATTATTACTTACTTTTATCAAAACCTTGTGGATGTGGCATCATTTGGGTGGCAAATGTAGGAAAAGAGAGGAAACATAGGAAAAAGGGGGTGTCATGGTAAGGCAATACTTGGACTCTACAGATGGGTTCATTTTTACACAAGCTTGACCCATAGGGAACTATGCTTGGATTCAGTTTCATGTTTACACAAGCTTGAAATGAAAAATTATGCTTGGATTCAGTTTCATTTTTACACAAGCTGGGTTCATTTTCACACAAGATTGAACCATGAAAATACTATGCTTGATATTGGTTTACATGCCCCCAACATGATGACTCGATTCTAGGTGCATGCCCCCCAAGCTTCATTACTTGTGGCTATCAAGTGGATGGAATGAAGGTTCATTTACGAGATCAAGTGAAAGACTTGAATGGGATTTTACGAGATCTAATAAAAGACTCAAATTGGAACTCTTCTCTAGGGGACCTTGTTTCATTTTTTAATGATCTTGACACAAGACAAGGAACTATGCTCATATTCCTTGTTTCATTTTTTAACGAGCTTGACACAAGACAAGGAACTATGCTCATATTCCTTGATCACGACCCATAAGAGGTCATGACTTCCAAGAGGTTCTCATCAAATGGGAGAACAATGCTCTGGAAGGGATACGTAGCAAGGAATCCATTAGGGAGATTTGGTTCCAATGCCCCCAATAGATAGTGCACAACATCAAGAAATTGATTTTCAGTTGATTTAGGCGTGGAACGGGTTGCCACATAATTGACCCATGGCAGGGAAGATACCATTGGGACAAAAATACCATTTAGGGAAGGTGGTTGACTGGAATCCATATTTCGACCAGGAAATGAAATTTGGTCAATGGTGGCAATTATGCCTTCATGCGGGAAACACATTACTCGAAAGGGTGTTGAAACAATAGCTACCATGTCATAAACATAGTCGTGCCCAAGAAGTAAATTGTAATCTAAAGGGCTTGGGACTACAATCACATTGAGATAAACATTTTTTCCTCCCAAAGTAATAGGAAATTGAGGAATGATCCCTAATGGTTGACTAGTTTTTCTATTATAATCCAACAAATTCTGCATAACATGCATAACTGGCGGTGAACTGAGCACATGCCAAGCAGTGGAGGAAAGGATACTCACAGATGCACATTCATCTATAATAGTGCCAGAAACAATCATATTATAAACCTGTAATATGATCTAGAAAGGCACATAAGAAGAAGACGACATCTTGTGAGTTGATTCCAATCAAAAGAAGTGACCAGACCACTTAGAGATGGTACCATAAGAACGGGAGGATTTTCCTCCTCTCTTGATGGAATAGGAGGGTTTCCTCCAAGCTCATTGGAATTTATAGAAATGAAAAGAACCTGAGTGGTATCATACTCACTCTCTACGGGAAAGATAAGATTAACTGAAGGTGAAATCAGGTCAACTGTTTCCTCGACCTGCGATTGGTCAGGTATAGACTCAAGGGATTCAAATTCAGAGAGAGTGGGTTTGACCGATGGTTGATTTGGGTCAATCACTTCATCAAATAGTGAAGGATTAAGGGAGAGTCTCTTGTAACCAAATGGAAGTTTTACCAGAGAATCAGGACGATTATCCAACATTTTTTTGGCTTCATCCAGATAGGGACAAAGGTGAATGGGGTGATTTCCTTCGCATAACCTGCAGGGAAACTTAACTTTACCCTTCTTTCCATGAACTTTACTAGCACTAGTTGATGGTGTGTCACCAGCATGATCTCCAGAACTTGATAACACAGGATGATGTGAACAAAAAGACCATTCTTCTAATATATGAGGAATACCAGAACAATTTCGAAGAAGATGGTTTCCCATACAAAGTTTGCAAGGATATTGAAGTTTGTGAGGCTTATCGAATGGTTTCTCATCAGAAGTTACATTCAAAGCAACGGTTTCTTGGTTGCCCCACTATTGAATTTTCTTCTTCTTCTTCTTCTTCTTCTTCTTCTTCTTCTTCTTCCCTTTCTTCTTCTTCTTATCCACCTGGTTACTAGTGTCAATACTTTCACCGGGCAAAGAGGAAGAAGGGGGGGAAGAAACAACTGACGCAGAAGGTAAAGGGTCAAATTTAGGATCAACTAGAGGTTTATTTTATCCAGTTGTAGGAATATTCAGTTGTGGGACCAAGGAGGTTGAGAACAACCATACTGGCAAGCCAATGGTAAGTATCGAAAGGGACAATGTAGCCATATAAGGAGAACTAATATTTCGGAAAGGAGGAAAAGGACTAGGATTCCCATCAAAAGGAATTCCTTGATCGGTGGACTCCGGAGTTGTTGCCATCTGTCTCAACCTAAGCTCAACTAAGGAGTTATGTGGAGGATGTTATTTGCAGTCAATTAGTTTTATTTTAATCAAAATAACATAACAAAACAAAAGAGGGATAATCTAGGGAAAAGGATTACCAAGTAATTGTGAACTACAACATACTGCCTCAGTAAACCAAGGACTTAACATACGTGCAGGCAATCTCCCTGAATGTTGTTTTCAGTGTATCACAGTATACAAGGTGGTTGACTCAGTTACCTATGGATGGATAACAACCTAATGTAGTCCTTCCAAATATACCTGAAATTACGTGGAGGCCCAATTCGTGTTAGCATTATCTAATGTGAAACCTTACGGTGAGAGCATTCCTTTATACTTTTCATATTATAACATTGCCTTATATACCCAAAAATATGTGGACGAGCTATGATATACTTACGTACGTGGAATGAGGTATCACACTCGGAATGTATCGAACACCATTAGCGACAGTTGCTACGTTTAACGACGTCGGAAAATGTCCCTAATCTAGACCTCTAAATGTTATGTGGCCCAATCTGTGTTAGCATTGTCTAATACGAAACTGCACAGTGAGAGCATTCCTTTATACTTTCTATACTATAACACTACCTTATATACCCGAAAGTATGTGGATGAGCTACGATATACTTACGTACGTGGAATGAGGTACCACACTCACAATGTATCAAACACCATTAGTGACAGTTGCTATGTTTAATGATGTCAGAACACATCTGTAATCTAGACCTCTAAATGTTATGTGTTAAGTTACAATGCTCCATTAGGTTAATTGAGATAAATTTTAGTTGATCTTGTTTAAAAGTTTTCCTTTTAGGTTCACCACGTGATGTTTCTGAAACTCCTAGAATGCAACTAAGATGAGAAACATTCTTTTCATTTTTTTAAAACAATGAGAACCATAACTAAAAGGGATAGAGCAATCAGAATCTTTAAACAAAGAGCATAGAGCACATCTAATGCAACTTTCCATATACCATTCTTACAAGCACACACAAACTTCTAAAAAAGTTATGCATGTTTTTCTTTTCATTCCTTTAATGTTTAAATGAACATATGGAAACTAAATGCATAAACAATCAATCAATTCTTTTCACAAGAAACGAATACTTTATGATAGTTTATTTTCAAAGAAATGAAAGCTTTACCAACATTCTTTTTCATAAAAGACTAATCGATGTAAGCTAACTTTGACAATGAATTGATAATGATAAAGAAATTTCTTAAGAAACACTAAACAATCAAGGTCTAGGAGAAGAAATGCAAATTGATTTCAGAGACATAGAAAACATTTATCTTTCAACAAACAACATGAGAAGAAAATTTGGAAAAATTAAGCAAAAGATGGGTGTTTTGGCTTGACAAGGATCAGCCTAGCCCCGAGTAGGAGACAATGCACTGCACAACACTATCTCTAAGCTAAGGCTGCTTTGCAGTGCACTATGTCAAGATCAACAGTGTGATAATGCCAGAGAGCCCAATTAGGAGACATTTAAACATACTTTTAGACCAAAAAAGCTTCAAGATGACTGAAAAGAGAACAATGAAGTCAAGTAAAGTCTACTAGGATGTAATACGATAAGTGTAAACTACCAAGAACAATGGTCATTCCCCAATGGAGTCGTTAATTTGTTATACATAATTTATACCTACAGATAAGTACATCTTATCTAAGTGGGTAGTTACACTTAGAACAACAGAAGTAAAGATGTTTAACCTTTTCCTACAATAGAGAGATGAGATAAAGGAATCTACTTGTGATCCTTCGCTTCCTTTGATCTCCTTTGAATTGCTTCCGTTACTCCCGCTCAAACTGAATTCGCTCAATTGGTACCTTCCAACATAAACAAAAGATGACAACAATCAAAGAATATGATATATCTACTATAAACAAATGGAATCAACAACATTTGAACATACATTCATCATAGATATGAACAAAAGTATGGGAAAAGGAACAAACAACTTTATTGATTGATAGGAGGAGAAGTTATATCCAATGTGGTTCAATCCCGTGTAACTCATCCATCTTAGTCCAAACCCTCATCACACTAATAGCACATCAATACAGTAGCATAACATTAGCTGACAATGATTTCAAGTCTCAAACAACAATTATTTCTCTATAATATCCAAGTTCTATCCTTTCTGATCACTATGATGAGTGGTCAATTTATAGGGAAATGTAAACGGTTTTGTCATAAATTGGGCATTGAATGGTTTTCCTTAATTGGATTTATTTCCATGGAGAAATGGATGAGAGGATAGAGGGTTTAATGATCCACAACCTATACAAAAATGAGCTCATAGGATGAGATAAGAGCTGGGCATCCTTCTAGAATGCTCTAGAATCAAAGAATATTCCCAAAATCATATGCCAATTTTGCTCATTCTCGCCCAATGCAGGTATAAGTGGGCCTAAGTGCACTGTAGTGCAGGTCTGAATTAGCCTACCTGCTATGCAGTGCAATTGCCCCTAACCAAGGCTGCACTGGTGTCCTAAGGAGGCATTTCAACATGGTTTCAAGCTAGGAAACTTTCATGGATGAAAGCATTCAATTTGATGACTTGTATAGGGCATGTAGCAACTGAATTAGGGTTTTATGATCCCTAATTGTACTCATCTGATTGTCATGAGTGATCTACCCAAATAGACCTGTAACAGACTAGGTTGGCTACCCAGAGGGATTGCGCAATTTCTGGGAAAAGCAACTGACTGTTGCCTAGAATTGTGCAATTTATGGACATAGCATTCCTACTCATAGGAATTGCGCACTTTTTCTAGTGAACATTTATAGGAAGATTTGCACAGTTCTAGAGCCCAGTAGGCTGCCAGATAGAATTGTGCAATTTCTGGAGGGTAGGTTGGTTCCCCTCCAGAATTGCGCAATTTCTTGAGGGAGTTTCTCAGCCTATAGCTGGACCAAGTATGGTGAAATAGCCTGTGAAGGGGATGCAACAAGTTTTTGTGGATTCTACAAGAAAATCATGGAATCTTTTGTACTTGACAAGGCAAGACATGCTTCTGTGAAAGGTTGGTAGGGAGGCTCTAAAATAAATCCAAGGATTTATTGTGGAGGGTGGTTGTAGCCACTACAATAGGGCATCATTCCATAACTGTTACACATGCAACAATGTCTCATGCATAAGTATTTTCCAACTTATCAGATAACACCAGAGGCATACTATGCTCCTTTATTAAATGTAAATATGATTAAGTTAAATTCCACAACATGAGTTATATAGTTAATGAGCACAAGTAATTTCAACTACTTACTATGCTTATATTGCTAACTTTACACTAGGATGCAACAAGAGTCACATGCATAAGAAATCAATCCTTCCCATGTATACAGATAACACCACTGACATATATCTTATGCAATATGAATAAAGAACTAGAATGCCTCAGTGTATGCAATTCATCATATATTGCATAATGAATAGATTAGATAACCCGAAACACAGGCTCTATAGTTTCAAATTTTAGACTCAAAATCATTTATCATATATATTTATCTCCCACAACCTTATTCAATCCATCTCCTATACAAATATCACACATACATCTAAACATATATGTTGAGAGAATTGAAATAATGTACAAGGTAAGTAACAACATATAGTACATCCCATGTAATGGCATCTAACAAGAGAAATTGGCGTATTGTCACTTGGAAAACGGAGCACTGCCACCCAACCTAGAACTGACTTTTAAGTTCACCCCCGATCCAAGGTTATTTCCATGGATCTCTACCTCCAATTGATCTATGCAATGGGTATTTAATACCCTCTTTCATGATATATTTTCCTTTGGTGGCATCCCACTTTTAGGTGGATGTTTTATCTGATTCCCTAGGCTTATCTCAGAAAAGCTCGACTTTCTCTCCCACAAGGATTTTCCTCATAAAAGCTTGCCTTTCTCTCCCGCACAAATTTTATGTTTTTCTCGATGGATATTTATCTGCAATCCATCCAATTTATCTAGATTTACATCTAGAAGCTTTATAATGAAATATTTATCCTATCCTATTCTCCAACGGGATTTGGAAAGAATATCATCTCTTGGTGTCTCGATTTCCCAAGTGATTAATTAATTAATTTATTCCATAAGGTATTTATTTTTCATTTTACACATCATACCTAGCTTTTCTCATCTTAGGTTTCAAAAATTTTACCCACAAGGGAGGGGTGTTACATACTCCACCCCTTAAATTTACACCATCCTCGGTGTATTACTACATCTCACAATATGATTTCCTCATTTACTCTCTGCATTCACAGGCTCCCATGGCCTGGCCATCTGATGCAGATCTCCCGATAAAATATATTAGTTACAAATGATTTCTCCCACACATCTCCTTCCATTTGTGAGAATTTTTAGATGCATAAACTCAACTATGTTTACCACAACTAATATCATAAGTTGATATACAGTACTACTATTTGAGTAGCTACAGCTTATATTGAACGGCATTTGTTGTGTTTGAAGAATTGCATGTTCTTACCCTGCATTCTTCCAAGCCTTTTTGTCCTTGCCGAACACTTGCTTCCTACAACTTCTCTGCATAGAACAAGTCACTAGAACATTTTCCAACTCAATATGTACAAAATATCATAACAGGTTATCTCACATGTAACCATCATAATCATATGTTCTCATTAGTATCATAATCCCATGTATCCAAAACTACAAATAAACCAATGTTCCTTATCCTTGAATTACTTCTTAGTTACCCTCTAGGTTGGTTGCTAGGTCATACCATCCTACAATACATGCATTCATATGGGTACCATATGTATCGTTTGTACATCGTACCATATGTACCATTGGTACACCATACCAATGTCCATAGCATTACCTACATGACATATATTTCATCCACATGTTTCCAACCATGTTAGTATTATGCCAAAAATTCCTTCATTTATTTGTATTACCATTAGGTAAGTGGAACAAACTATGCTTAGTTTATTGCTAGGATTTTTGTGGACCTGTTCCATTTCTGCAACCAATGAAAAGTTTAATGTCATAGTATTAGAGGGATTTTATTTAGCAAATAATCTTCCTGTTTCATGTGGTTGCAACACAATATCAACGTAATAGTATCAAAGTAATTATACATACTATAGTTACATCCGTAACTCTTAGTTTTGGGATTAAATCTGTCACCTGTACAAGATTTTAACAACAATGGAATATACCTTCCACTTAATCATAAAACAAAATATTAACTATGATACTTAGTCTATCATAGATATTTGAATTCTAATAAACATCTTAGCTTGTCTTTAACCAAGAACAAATTTGGTTGATACTTAAACAATTTTCATACTTAAACAATTCATGTTGTATGATTTACTATTGCTCTTTTTGCACTTCTTCCAACACCTCATTGGTCATGATGAATTCAATGTACGTTTAAACTCCATTGAATAAACAATATGCACCTTCATACATTTCCCATTTATGAGTTATAGATGAGAGATACAATGTTTTCAATACCACACCCTTTACGTTTTTATGCACTATGTGTATGAGGGTGTGATCCCAGGGTATTGACATGTTAACACCTCCTTTTAACATTAAATCACCCTTAAAACAAAGAGATCGGTTATCAATTTTATTAACATGAATTCACGTATGGTTTATGCCACCATTCTTGTTATTCATTAAGCTATTCTGAGTTGTTCTGATGCATCAAGCACCATCACATCTAATCTGCGAGTATACTTTACTCAAAAAGTATGATGGTATGATCTGTAATCATCCTCGTATAAGCACCTTTTTGAAAGGTTCTTCTCTGTGATATAGTAACAACATCCCATTTGTATGGATTTTCTAATTCATATCAGCAATTTTAGATTGTACATATAAGCTTAATATTGTCTTTCTACTATCAACAACAAAGAAAACATCAAGAGTTGGTTTTACCTCTCATTACACTAGAGGTACTTTTGGTGTTAGTCCTATTGACCTTCTTATCATACCATAATTAATGTATGATGTATTTTTTTTAATATGTATACAGTATGTGGTATTACATTTATGCTCACATTTCACAATCTCGTCCCATGGATTGTTATGTACTTTATGCCTCTTCCATATCTAAGTTACAATATTGCTTTACTCAACCTGAATCCCTTAGGTTCTAACCTATGTATATTTCATTAACTATGCATAATTTCCTAATAAGGTTTTGTTTCCTTAATTAATCTTTACTTGGAACATTTCCTTATTAAATTGCTTCATCCATTGGCAAACCATAACAAAAGTTCATTACATCCTTGATTGCATATGTACTGATCAACAAAACAACATTATACTGAAAGACAATTTTTCAAATACCTAGTCTCATACTATATAACAAGACTTGTCTTTCATATCTCATCATTTCTTAGGATCCTTTAAGCATATCTTTATTTTCCTAATTGGAACCCATCTAATTCATAATCAAATTTGATATGAGTAGAATGATGACTTATTACTAAATTACCTTCATGAGTTTGTATTTTATTACCCTTTGACCTTGCACACAATCTCAGAATATGATTTAATTATGAGTGAAATGATATGATGGCCATATCATTAAATCCACCAATCCCTATTACTTATTGAATTAGTCATTTTTGTCTCATTCCAATATATTTTTCGAGGGAGTCTCTCTTCTCCCCTACACTATAATTATCCAAAAGCTTGAATATTTGACACAAGTACAATGATTAATTCCACTTTGCTCATATATATGGATATTGGATACTCACTTAAAAATTCATATAATGATTCTTAAGATAACCATAGTTTAATATTTGACCTCTATGGTATCTAACCAGAATCAATTACACCACATATTCTATAACATACATGGTAAATTTCCTTTTTGGTTTTTATCCTAATTCAGTTTGTGAGAATTGTGATTCCTTCACGCATGAAGGCATATCCATGCAACTCATTGCATCCCCACAATAAGTCCTACATGCAAGTCATACATGTAAATGTACAACTCAAGTAATAATATTCTTCTCATCTATGCATTACTTGTTATCAAGATTTAATATTGCATTAATATGATGACCATGCTTTACCATGATTATCAATTATTTAACTATCCTACTATGCATATTTGCAAGCATCCCTTTTGAAAGCTTAATTTTTGACAACTTATAAATAAAAATTTTAAGATCCTCATCTAGGAGTGGACACAATAAAAGCAACTTATCAACATTAATAAACATGTTAATTATCCACTTTAGCACTGTTCATTGCATGCAACATACCAGAGCAAATCCTGGTAACCATATTCCAAATATTCTCCCCTTAAGCATCATCTCATCATTAACTTATAATCAAAGCCTATTTGCTGAAGGGTCTATATAATAGCAACAATTTTTCACATTACATAAGACCACATTAGTGACTTCTCAATGTCTCAAATCATCATCACTCTTGAATCAAGGCGATAATAACATTCTAAACCAACAAATCATGAACAAATCCTTATAGCAATATGCAATGAATCGCAACATACCACGCCATCAATTCTATATCTATATATCAGTCCTCCATTGTCACCACATGGCAGCACGAACACCCATCTTATGAAGCACAAGTCTCCACCAATTAATTGGTAGTAATATAGAAACTTGTGCAAGGAAGGGTCAAGCATAGAAAGAGAATTGTTCATCATAACCATCACACTATGATGTCTAATTTTAATTGAAATTGACCCATTACAAGAGGTATATCCAGTATGCCACACGAACTCGAATCAAATAGCTATAATTGCATTAACTGTATATTAATAAAAATTGTAGAGCAGTGAGTTCTTGTATTTCTTAAGATTTTGTATTCTTAAATATTGCATACAAAAAATACATTTCTCAAGTTTGGGTAGTCTCTAATCAATAGTCTCAATAAACAAGTAGGTTAATGATCTAAAATCACCCCTAGGTGACCTCAAGAAAATAATGAAGGTATTACAGACTCGGGTGCTGGTGTGTGTGTCTATGTTATCTTGTGCAACAGATCGATAAGATTGTGAAATACATAGACACTTGAAATACTAAGAGATCACAGTAAGCAAACATAAACACAACAAAATTTAATAAGGAGTTCACCCAATCCCCCTAGGCTATGTCTCCTGGTCCAGCCTTCAGTGGTGGCCTTTTTATTATTTTTTTAAAGCAGAGTCTTAAAATAAGGAGCTCAATCTAAGTCTCACTTGACAGAGGATGATCAGTAGGATGGCACTTGGAATTCCCAAGTCATTAGAGTTCACAGACTCCACTTACCGAATTTCAACCTCAATTGGTCTCTGTCTGCTCAATGTTTCCCTTACTCTGATGGTTAGCTCGGCTTCTTTTCCCTTTGCAACTTTGCCTCTCTTTCTATGTCTCTCGGCCTTCAGCTTCTTCACTGCTTCTTTGCCTCACTGTCTGTCCTGTCTCTATCAACTCGTGGCTTTAAAGCTAGTTCATTCCTTTTACTATTCATTTCATCTTCCCGTCTCTCTAGATCGCCTACCTCTGTCTGATGGGACTCCTCTGCCCTGCATCATCATTGTTGTGTAATGCTTCACAGAGAGGTGGCCACCTGTCTCTTTGCGAACTGAGTGTTAGTTCTTCCTGAACAGGCGTTTTTCTATTATTTCCAAGAAGCTTGTGAAACAGATCCTTCTATCGATTCATTAGTAAAATAGGATTTCAAATATTATGTGTCATAGTTTATCTCTCCCTCGAGTCCAATCATCCATCGGGTTGAACCTCCACCGTTGATCTGGAGCCCCCAGATCCTACAGTGTTCACTTATATCACACAATTGATTTACTCGACCATTAGTCCGCAATATAAGCAATTTCTCTCTCTCCCCACTGGACATGAATCACTCAATGTATGGAATCACTAGGTCCTCGACCAAATCTACTTACCACCCGAAATGCCTCCAATATTCCGCCGGTCTTGAGCACGACTTTTTGGTTTCCCTTGTGCCCAAGCGCTCAGGCTTTTCCTTCTCGATTGCACTAATCACGTATCAGAAACAACCTCCATTTCCAAATCTGAGCATCCCAATTGCCATTTTTGCGCCATGCACGGTTTCCATGGGCCAACGGTCAGGGCGCTTTGACCGAAGGTCCTCGTTGCTTCATACTAGCTACAAATTGCCATTATTCAGAGGTTATTTCTAATAGCTATAAGATTTCTTGAAGTCTGTTTTTCATTCTTAATAATCATGGAATTGTTTGAGGATCCAATTCGGATCAGCTAATGTTTCATAAAATCGATAACTACATCGTAACTGGTGGGTTAGCGTAGATCTTCTCTCATTCTTTCCATATTTTATGATAGCTTAAATAAAATTCATCCTTCCCCACAATTTTAGCTATACTTTCAATTTTAAATTTTTCTTCTACCACAATATTACAAATATTCATAAGTATATTTCTGCCTCCTCAAGGGGCTAGTTGTTGGCATACTAAAACTTTTCACTCAATGAAACTTTCAAATTCCATAAAATTAAACATGGAAAATCTATATTAAAAAACTTTTTTGGGCACATACAAAACCCATATTCATTCGAGACCTACGAGAATCTCGGCTTTATCAAGCTTCAAAAACAAAAATCCTCACAAAGAATATTCGTATAAGAGGAGTAACAAGCAATCTCACTTGAGAAACAAAGAATTCATTCAACCAGTGGTGAATATCTAGAAATCAACTTACCTTTACGGGAAGCTATAAATTATCAGAAAAGAGGCCACACTTTCATCATTACTAAGAAATGATTCAAATCTTGTGACTACCCGGACCCATTCATGTTTTATAAAGTCACAGCGATTTTGTAGACACGCAATGTCTCCTCTTCATTTTAGAACATCTCTCAGTAATTCAAAAGTTATCAGAGCCACAGGTTCTGAGGCATGAGTATCACCAATGGATGTCATACCCTTTAGTACAACTCCAACTGGATGATGTAGAGCGGCATATATTAATTTCGGTCTTCTTGCCAACGAGATCGCACAACCTAGCACTTTTGTCACCCACAAGATGACTACTATAAGTCACATTTGAGGTGGCTTCAATGCTACGCTATCATTTTCATGCATGCGATCTTCAATCGTTGCATAAAAATGAACCCATGCCTGGTATTGATAAGCGGTCAGTCCAAGCATCACATTCTTTTCTTAATACCTAAGCTAGCATGTGTCTACCAAATGAAATAGAAAATCTAAGGTTGGACATTGGAACAACCATCATACCACCAATAACTTCACTATGCCTCAGCCATGGCCAAGTCCGAGATCAATACGCCTCATGTCAATATCAATATGCCTTATGTGCAACTTCCATCGAGCACGCATGCTAACAATAATTTGTTAAGGATCCAACTCACTCCTTTATGACCATGCCTTTTATCCTTCCATCACTGTGCTCATTTCATGGATAAGGTTGAGGTTGCAATTTATTGATAACCCTATCCAACTAAGGGTGAGCATGCCTATGAGGATAACCATTATCCTCTCATTGCATTTGTGGCCAACTCAATCAATGATCAATCGCCTCCACATCTGTGGTAAAGCAACCCGAAAGGTAGGAAAAAAATTTCACCAATGTGATTTTCTCCACCCTTTAACTTTGGAAGGCGTTGTTTATTTTACCCATTGGCATACATTCCATTCTATGGAGAAAAAAAACCTTTATCTTAATCGAAAAGGAATGCCAACGCATGAGGAAGGTCACACCCAGGATAACAACCAACGCATCCATACCAAGCCACAAGGGACGAGCAACCATATGATGAATCACATGTCCTCGTACCCTACAAAATATATAATTTAATTAATTTAATTATCTAGACTTTTCTCCAAAACAAGCTAAGAGCCATCATCTGGCAACCTGCATAAATTGCGCAAAGCCTCATCCCTCTCTTGATTTACAATTCGGATAGTAGCTCTCCTTGTGAATTCTCTTTTACCTCCTCTCCTCTTCTGTCAAGGAGCTTCTCCACAAAACTCTCATCATCTTCTTCTTCCCTAACTTGACAGAACCAAGTTCCATCTTACTTAATCTAGTTTGGACAGCCAAGCTTCAGATTTGACTAGCTGAAACTCCATCGAAATCGATTGGTAGGGTTCTAGTTCTACTTTTCTGTGTCTTGCGAAGCTTCCCACCAGAGCATGTACGCCATGTCTCAGTCTATGCCTAAGAGCATCTTAACAAATGGCCTCTTCAATTAGTAAGAGAGATAAACCATCAGCCTTAGGCTTCATCATAGTTTCATTATGCATATGAATTACACTTATATCATTTGTTATTGTTTCCAGATAATGAGAATCAATATTGTATACTGAACATAAATGCAAAAGAGTAACATTTGCACCTCCTGTTCTAAGAGACTAACATGCATGACATATTTCCTGATCTCTGTCTAATTTTCTAAAATGTTGGTTGTTATCACCTGGAATGAACCTCAGGTTGAAGGAAGGTAATGCCAGGGTAACCACAAACCATGCTTAGTCAAGTAGCTAGCCCTACTAGGCCAAGAGAGGGTTGTCTCCGTAAGGATCTTAGCCAAGATGACTGGATCAAGAAAATGATATTAGGCTAGGTATAGTAGCACATGGTTTGATTTTATTTTGAATGGTTTTGCTCGATCAGGAGGAACCAAACAGTTAGGGCAAGGAAATTAGGTCAAAATTGCAGGTTGTGTCAGGCCAGGCAATAACTCCATTAGGAAGAAAAACTGATTCGTTTTATTCCATCAGGTATGTTATTGTTATATACAATAGGGTGTGACTATTCAGTTCATCTCCTGATGACTGTTCACATTCCTAATTTAATTATTTACATAAATTCACCCAATCATGAGGATTAGGTGTCAAAATTCCCCCCTTAATCTGAAGGGATGTTGGTGAGTCCAAGCATCGTTCTGAATCTTTCAAGCTTTTCTCTTCCAAGCGCTTTGGTGAAGATGTCTGCAATTTGCTCATTTGTGGAACAATGACGGAGATGGATTGTTTTGGCCTCAACATGATGTCGGATCATATGATATTTAGTATTGATGTGCTTTGTACGATCATGGAACTTTGGGTTCTTGGCCAACTTTATTGCAGAGGTGTTGTCAATCATGAGTGGAGTTGATTGTACTTGTTTCACCTGCAAATCTTCAAGAATTTTTCTGAGCCACACAATTTCTTTCGTTGCTTCAGCTACTGCCACGTATTCTGCTTCTGTTGTGGAATCTGCTGGAACTGATTGTTTGCGTGATCTCCAAGAGACAGCTCCTGATCCAAGACTCATAGCATATACTGAAGTAGATACTCCAGTTTCTTTGTCTCCATCGAAGTCTGAATCAGAGTATCCAATCAAGCTGAAGTCGTCTACCTGTGTATACTTGATTCCAAGTTCTTGAGTTCCCTTCAAGTACCTTAGAACTCTTTTTGCAGCAGACCAATGTCCCTCACAAGGCTTTTGCATAAACCTGGAGAGGATTCCAACAGCAAATGAAATGTATGGTCTGGTAGTACTGAGGTAGATGAGACTTCCTACAAGCTGTCTAGACTTTGTTGCATCCTCAAATTCCTTTCCTTCAATAGATGTGAGCTTTAAGTTTTGTTCCATTGGAGTAGAAAGAGGATTGCACTCTGTCATGCCAAATCTGTTTAACAAATCTCCAATGTATTTCTTTTGAGAAAGAATATGGATTTTGGATGTTGGGTTACTTCAATGCCAAGATAGTAATGAACGTAGCCCAAATCAGTCATTTCGAAACTTTTCCCCAATTCCTTCTTTAGGGATGCAATGTAGCTTTCATTGTTCCCTGTCATTAAAAGATCATCTACATATACCACAAGATATACAACTGTTTTGCCAACTTTCTTGACAAATAAAATTGCATCATCAAGATAAAAATGATTGAAATTGAGTTTCAGAAGATGCTCAGTTAGTTTTTCATACCAGGCTCGCGGTGCTTGTTTGAGGCCATACAAGGACTTCACAAGTTTGCATA
>APFE030159305.1:0-15404 GCA_000404065.3 Pinus taeda
TGTGGATAAGCAGATTACATATATCTTATTGAAGTTATTTTTCAGATATTACCCAAGTTGGGAAGAGTAATGTATGAACTTACATGATGACCAAGTAATGATAACTTGGAAGATATAGGAAGGAATGTTTCCCAACTTGAATAATGATACTATTTAATAAGAAAGAGTCTTTTGCCCAATTGGAGGAAGGGGTCAATTTATGATTAAGCAATCAACTTGTATCGAACGTGACGAACTCAATGAGATAAGAAAATAATTCTTTGAAGTAATAACTGTTAAATAAGTCAACATTGATCAACAAATATCCGTGCAAATCAATTAAGCATGATACAGAGTTAAATCATGATGGAAATAGTATTTGCAATAGCGATATTGGTATCAATGAACCAAACTGTAAATGGATGTAAAATCAAGGGATTTTAATTTTGAGATAAGATGATTTAAATAATGATGGTATCACTAGTAATGAATTTCACCAAAATTTCCTTTGGGAAGGAGGAATATATGCCGAGAGATTAAGACTCAAGATGATAATTATGAAATTTAACGATGTACTTCGAAGATGATACCATTGGTGTAAGTGATCAACTACCTAGTAGAAAGAAGTCAAAATGATTATTGAAAAATGATTGACACCTTCATGAAAACATATTGACGATGATAGCATGATATCATATGTTTGATGTACATATGGTTCTTATAGTGATAAGGTATCTATACGATAATAGCGATATGCATAGGAATTATGACATTTTGTCAAGGTATATTGACATTTTCATGTACTACCTGATGATAAGTATTTAATGTTCAATACTCATGACCGGATACGATATGCATAACGTGGCATATGAATTATGATGTTATAATATGAGGATTATTGACATGTGGTTCATTTATGTTAACGCATGACATGTCTTGATATAATAATGTAATGGTATAACTGAAGCATGCGATAGTTCCATGCCATGCGTAAGCATGCAGTTCCTTGCAAGAGTTGGCACGTGGATTATTCCTATCATACTATGATGGTATGGTTAATGCATTGGATGCATGTCGAGATGTGATGATTCACAGGACTCCAAAAATAGGCCAAGAGGGCTAGTTTATTTGATGATCTCGTGCAAGCCCATACGCACGAGGGAGAATAAGTAACACCATATGGGCTGGGGACAAAACTCAATCAACACTACATATGCCAGTGGTTCCTTTGTCTTGTGTATAGATCTTGATTGATAGCTCTTAAAGAGCTATGGGACCATCTTGAGAAGGCCAAGCGCCTGATGTTCTAGGATTGGTGCCTGATGATTCCAAGCTTGGTGCCTGATGTTCCAGGCTAGGTGCCTGGTATTGGATTGGGATGCCGAAGTCTGGAAGGGATGTTAAGGACTTCGATGCCTGGGGCTGTGCACCTTAGTAGTTGTGGAGGGAGTGAGCCAACCTACGAGATGCCCGGGGTCATTGAGTATCGGACCGAATGCCTGCCTTGGGGCAGATGAGGTCACCGGATGCCTGCCTTGGGGCAGATGAGGTCTGAGTCAGGCGCGAGCCTTGGGGCCAACCTTGGACTAGGATACAAGACTGGGTTAGCTTGTGCCTGGTGGCCGAAGTGGAAAAAGGTACAGAGCTTGCCTTGAGTTTTCCCCCAGGGTGTTGGGAACTTCGATGCCTGCGGTTATACTAGTTCAGCAGAGGGTGTGGCAACAGAAGAAATAAAATAAAAATAAATAAAAACTTAAACTTTGGGACGAAGTTTCCTTAAAAGTGGGAGAGTAAATCTAACATCCTCCCTTGAATAATAATAATAAAATAATAGAACTAATAAAATAATACAAAAATAGATAATTAATAATAATAAAATAATATGAATAATAATAATAAACCACTTTAATAAATAATAAATAAATAATGAACTAATAAAAATAATAACAAAATAATAAGTAATAATAAAAATAATTGAATAATAAAAATAAATTCATAATAAAATAACAAATAATAATAATAATGATATTAAAGAGATAAGTAATAAAAATAAAAATAGTAATAACCAAAATAACAAATAAAAATGATTAATTAAAAGAAATAAGTAATAAATAAAAATAGTAATACCATAATTAAAGCTCTAATAAAGAAGGAAGTTTATCAAAAAGAAGGAAATAAAACAGAAAGTTAAAATTCAAAAGGAGTAAGAAAAAGCAGCATGCAACCACATGGAGGGTGTGCATGTGGTTCCCCTTCCAATGTTTTGTTCTATTTAATGAATGGTGAGGAGGATGGGAGGGGTTCCACCATTCCGAGGTTCTATCTTTCATTCTCTTGGGAGAATGGTATACTAAGACTTAGGAATATTGGAAGTAGTCGTTGATTGAGGGCTCGGGGGTGGCCAGTTCTAGTAGAATCCTGCGCAATTGAGCCTACGGTTGGGAGGAGAGTCATCCCCAAAACCCTGTTGTGGTAAGCCTATTTCTACCACAAGTTAGCTCAGGTAAGCGTTTAAATTTAATGTTAATAAGTTAATTAGATATCCGTATTTTAGGGTTGTTACAGTATTCTTCTTCTTTCCTTGTGTCCTTCTACAAATGATTTCCAATAAGCCCTCCTCTTATTGTAAAATCTTCTTCAAATGAGAAAACCAAGACCCAAACCAAAGACCAAGTCCTCCCCCAAGCACCAAGTTGGCCCTCCAATAAGCCCTCCTAGGTCGAGGTCAGTGCAACCAAATAAGAATCAATTATGTCTTAACCAACTTCATGCTTCAACTTTGACCCGTAGCTTTGACCTACAACTTCGAATTACAACTTCATGCTTGTAGCATCTGTAGAAATCCTAATTGTGGCATGTTTCAACGTTTTAAGAAGACTTCCATCAACCAAGTCTAGGTCTCCAATGTCAAACTAGATCAAAATAGAGTATTCGGCTCTCATACAACTTGGATTTGCAATTTGACCTCCTGGAACTTGTTCATAGGAGAGATAAAATTGGTGATGAATTGATTCCTATGCTACTTTTATTTATACACATATGGGGGGTTTAAATTTGTTCTTTTAGGCCAACTTGTCATTTCCTAGGCCGACTTGTGCTTGGAGGCTTCCATGACTTTCTAGGCTCAAAATCAATATCTTTTACATCTTACAACTTGCCTGAAAGGGTCTTATATAAATGATAAATACTCTTTTTACTCAAGAAAAATATTCTTTTGACGTGAAAAACCATACAAGCCTGAAGAACATGTATCACCTAGATAATCATCAAAATGGGGCATGAAATCATACTAGAAATAATATTTGTCTTTCTTTTTTTCTTTTTAAAATAAAATATACATAATGATTTGAATACATTGACAATTATGAAGACCAAAACTAGTTACATTTTCCAACAAAATGTCCTAGCTCCAGTGAGACGTGTTTCGTGGAAGGCATCATTTTTAATTTTGTTTGTAGTCTATGGTCCTATATTTTGGTTTATGAGATGTGATTTTGTCTTTGGTTTTACATTTCGTGGGCTATTTGTTGTTAGTGATAAGGCCATGGATAATGATAATTTTGGTGCTTATATGTATAGTGCCTCTTTGCAGACTTATGGGATTGGTAAACAAGCCAATTTATGTATTTTGACTAGATTGATGTGGTTTGGGAAGGGACCTACGGTATTTATGAAAACTTTTGTAAAGCCACATAAATCTTTTTTTGACCAATATAAATGCCTTAATTCACAATTTAAAAAAAAATAAAAATTTAAATAAAAAATCATAACTTATTATTTTATTAAATAACATTAATAACAATATGATGATTTTAGTATTGGGGGTTTTCGCAATGTATTATATTATATATTAATTTTGGGGATTCAACTACATTAAGTAAGTCATTCATCTATGACCATTTCCATGAGAAGTAGTCGTAACTGACTAATTTGTCATGATTTTTGAGTCCACTTAGCACTCATTGCATCGAGTGATGCTCACAAGGGTGAAGACGTGGGATTGAAACTAGTGAAATGAATCACATAGCGTCAATCATCACATCTGGGGCTTGCACTCGGTAACCAGGACTTCCTGGGAAGTCATCCATCCCAGATCGTCTCTCGCTCAAGCACAATTAACTATGGAGTTTCCTCATAGTCAAGCCCACTTAGCTTGCTACCCCATTTGCAAAACCTTAGCAAGTATTGACCCTCATGAACCATTCAAGTAGAGTTCCTTTCACTCTTTTGAATTAAGTATTGGGGGTTTTCACAATGGATTATATTAGATTTTGATGATTTTGAAGCTCTCTTAATATTTTTCCAATAAAGTTTTATCTTCTTAAGGTTTGATACACTATTTCCACTTAATAAATATAAGTCATGATCACTATATAAAAGAAAAAATTACCAAAAAAATCCCTAAATAATAAACCAATATATTGTATATTTTATATTGATAATAAACACCGAAACCATTACAAATATATATTGATTATAAATTTAATAGAAGTCTATACTTTAAATAATAACAACATTGGTCTAAAAATACATTTAATTAAGGTAAAAAATAAATTAAAATATATATAAAAATAAATAATTTTAATGCATTTTAAAATTATATAGCAAATAAAATTAACAATAAATTTTATTTAATTTAAGTAAATTATGTTAATTACTTAAACGCCAATTATGTTATGGTGTAAGTGGGACCTAGAAATCATCATATTATATAACTTGAATTTAATTCTTTATTAAAATATATGCAACATGTTTAAATTTAAATGGGAAGCATCATTTAACCATTCGAAGTGGTGGTCAAGGTTTTGTAGATCTAGGTCATATATATAATAATTAAATTATTTAGATATTGTTACAAATTAAACTGTGGGATGATTATAAGAACTGTATCAAAGGGTTCCCGTTGGAGGATAAAGAACTTTTATTTGGACAGATTATAACTATCTCCCAATCCGACCACGCTCCATCGAACTAGCCAAAATTATATGGGGACAGATGCCACAGATATATAGTTGGAGTTTGAAAATCACAATATGTTACATTTATGACCCATTGAGTAGAAGAAATTGGTTGAAGAGTGAAGTTGAAGGGCTCTCTGTGTGCACTACGTGAAGAGGTTTTCCGTTACACCAAAACTCGTAGGTGTTGGTAAATGTTCCAAACCAGTAATTAGGATCCCTATTGTCACGCCCCCAATTCTTTTTTCGTTAATTGGCCGGGGTGCGGCACTGCCTAAGTAGTTAACATATTCCATTGTTAAGTTACTTTATGAACTATGCCTTAACGTTCATATTTATTCATGAATAACATTAATGTGCGGAATCCATTAACATTATAATATCGACATCAACATCCATAAAACAACAAAAGGAATACATTCATATCCAATAAGAATATTTTATTATATATGTGAAGAGTTTTACAATTGACCGGGAGCTAGGCTCCATGGGTGTTATATCCACATCGGGCGCCCACCTCGTGCACACCTGCATGGTAGTCTCACCCTTCGTTTCAACACACAAGACTTTTCCGAGTTTAGGTGGGCGTACCTGTGCATGACCCTCACCCAACTTACAAACAAACCCATGTAACGTTCGGCTGGTGGGAACCCACACATGCCCTCCACCCGCAGTCACCCTCGAATGGTGGTCGGGCGCCTTCGTGCGCCCTCCACCCACACCTCAACCGATCACCAAAATCATGCCCAAAGCTGCATGTAGCCTTGCCCTGTGAGCAGGCGCATAGACCTGCGCCTCGATACAACTCCGTTACACCTTCCTTCGCACCTTTCGCTTGATGAGCGATGTCCGAATGTGTTGCCTTTTCCAAGGCTCACCCTCCATAGTTATACGATGGCCAGTGGAGGTCGTGCCACCCGACCGGCCCTCCATTCGTCCTCCCAACTGATGTGTCTGTTTGCAAATCCTACCTGAAGTGCAGGTCGGCCCACCCATGGCGCGGGACCGCACCACCTCGTCTCGCCCATTTGCTGACTTTGCTCGGTCAGCCCACGGTGCAAGTTGTCAGCTTTCCCATATATATAAACAAGGCAACCAACTCGTGCACAACACTTGTCTTGCCCTCGGTCACCTTTAGCTCATGCATTTCATCACTTTGTTTGGTGGGTGGGCACACCCAGGTGACTGGCAAGCTGCAGGGCATTACATCCCCCCCACCCGAAATCATTATCGCCCTCGACAATCCTGATCTCCTCAGCAATTTCCTATCATACTTCTCAATCTTCTTTTTCCATCTCCAAAGTGAGTCCTCCAGTGCATTCTTCCATCTAACAAGAAATTCCCATTTCATGTGATAACCAATCCCTGTAGTTCTAAATCTCAGAATCTTCTCCAACTCTAAATCTGCCTTGTCCATAATCTTGGCTGGTCCTCTTGGAAGTTCAACTCTCTCTGGATGATCAGCATCAAGTCTACATATTTTCAACTGACTCATGTGAAAAATTGGATGCTTCATGTGCATATGGTGTGGAAGCTCCAACTCATAAGCAACTTCCCCCACTATCTTCTTCACTCAGAATGATCCCTCATACTTCCGTGTCAGTTTACTCGCAATCCCATTAGGTGGCTGAAACTGATCCCCAGTAATCCTAAGAAACACCATATCTCCCACACTGAAGTGTACATCCTGTTTTCCTCTGTATGCCATTTCTTCATTCTCCTTGCAGCCTCGTGCTAGCACAACCGTGCAAACTCCAAGGTCTTATCCCAAGCCTTCATGAGTTTCTTCACATGAGGACTTCCAAAAAAACCTCCTGTCACTATGGTATGCAGTGTGACTGCCATCTGTCTATTCAGTAACTCAAATGGACTGTACCCCATCGTAGAACTCTATTGAATGTTGTAGCTGAAATAAGCAATATCCAAGAGTTCCAGCCAATTCTTATAATCAGCCGTCACATAATATCTCAAGTAATCCTCCAGCAATGCATTGATCCTCTCGGTCTGTCCATCTGTCTACAGATGTTAACTCGAACTCATCAACAATTCTGTCCCGACTAACTTGAACAATGTGGTCCAAAATATGCCTGTAAATCGCGGATCTCAATCTGACATGATGCTTAATGGCATCCCCCAATACTTTACTATGTTCTTAAAGAACAACTCCGCAGTCTGCTTGGCTCCACAAGGCATCTTTGTTGGAACAAAGACAACATACATGGAAAAACGATCGACCACAACCATAATATCATTATACACTTATACCTGTGGCAACTGAGTGATGAAGTCCATTGAGACACTCATCCATGGTCTCCCAGGAAATGGTAAAGGCTGCAACAGACCTCCTTGCCTCTGATTATCTGATTTGTCCCACTGACAAATGATGCATGTATGTACATACTCCTCTACATCCTCCCACATCTTTTCCCAAAAGAATCCTCTCTCCAACAATGCCAAAGAACGACGCTGCCCTAGGTGGCCAACCCATGGTGAGTTGTGGAAATCCTTCAAAAGGTGCCTCCTGAGTCCAGATGACTTTCGAACATAGAGTCGGTTTCCAAAGAATAAGAATCCATCTCAGAGAAAGAACTTTCATGTCTTCCCCTCCTTTATCTGCTTCACTATATTCTGCGCCTGACTATCGGTCTCAACACTTTCCTTGAGCTTATTCTGCATCTCTTCTGACATCTGAACTCAACTCCTACTCCTTGTTGCTTGGTCTTCTCCTTCCAATGTTGCAAGTTGTCCCTTCCTACTAAGGGCATCTGCTACCGCATTGTATCTTCTCGGTCTATACTCGATAGTCATGTCGAGTTCTGCCAAGAAGTCCTGCCAACGAGTTTGCTTCTCAGAAAGCTTCGGTTGTGATGCAAAATAACTTGCCGTAACGTTGTTATTCTTGACAACAAATGACTTCCTAATCAGGTAATGCCTCCACACATAAAGATAGTGAATGATTGTAGTCATCTCCTTCTCATGGACTAGATACCTTCGCTCTCTATCTTGCAACTTCCGACTCTCGTACGCCACCGGATGCCCATCCTACATAAGAACCCCTCCTATGGTAAAATCTGAAGCATCTGTGCGTACCTCAAGCGGTCTCTTGAAGTTAGGTAACTTCAATATCGGTGTTGTAACCATCCTCCTCTTCAAGTCATCAAATGCCTCTCGACATTTATTCATCCAACTCCATCTCTTGTCTTTCTTCAATAGGTATGTCAGTGATGATTTTACCTTGGAGTACCCCTCTACAAACTTCCGTTGGTATTTGGTCATGCCCAAAAACACCCTCATCTCATGGACATTCTTTGGTTCAACCCAATCCTTGATCGCCTCGACTCTACTCGGCTCCATCCGTATGTACCCTTGACCAACTATATGTCCAAGGAACGGAATTCGGTCTGAGCAAACACACACTTAGACTTCTTCAAGTACAACTGATTTTCCCTCAATGCCTAAAACACCATCACCAAGTGCTTCTTATGATCCTCCATGTTGTCACTATACACCACTATATCGTCCAAGTACACTACTATGAACGAATCCAAGTATGGTCGTAGGACATCATTCATTAAAGTGAAAAACGTAGCAGGAGCGTTGGACAACCTGAATGGCATAACAAAGAATTCAAAACTACCATACCTTGTTACTATCATGGTCTTCTTCTCATCTCCTTCAGCTATCCGCACCTGATAATACCCATGCCTCATGTCCAGCTTGGAAAACACTCGGGCTTTCGCAAGCTTGTCAAAGCAATCACCAGCCAATGGCAAAAGGATACATGTTCCTTACCGTCTGCTTGTTCAATGCACGGTAATCACAGCACATCCGTAGCTCTTTCGAATCCTTCTTCCGCTAGAACAATACCAGAGCTCCATAGGGGGACCTTGAAGGTCTGATGAAACCTACATCAGCTAACCCCTTTAATTGTCATTTCAATTCCTCCAACTCAGGTCTTGACAATCGATAAGGTGCTTTAGCTGGAGGTTGCTTTCCTGGCTCAAGCTCAATGCTATGGTCCACTGCACGCCTTGGTGGAAGCTTCTTTGGTAGCTCATTAGGCATCAAATCTGCATATTTGGCCAGTACCTCAGAAATCTCGGTTGGAACAGGCATCCCCACTCCATCACCTTCCACTCCTTTGAACATCACCGCATATGTCTCCATATCTGACTCCTTCATAGCGTTGTTGAAAGTTAGTGCAGAAACATGCTGCACCTTGACTTCCCTTCTTTGCCGATGAGTGGGAAAAGTCCAAGTTTGTAACTGTCCAACTAGCACCACCTCATCACAGAAGGGGACAACAATTTCCTTGTTGCCCTTTAAGAAATCTTACCCAAATATCATATCAAAGTCGTTCATCTCCATCACTGTGAAGTTCAACTGACCCTTCCAGTCTTTTATCGGTACAAGCACTTCGTGTGCCAAACTCGCCACTTTAGCTCTAGAGTTCACCGTCTTCACTTCCACATTCGTTGGGAAGATCATCAGTCCAACCTCTTTTGCTAACCGTGTTGTCATGAAGTTGTGAGTGGCCCCCATGTCCACCAGAGCTTGAATGGTCTTGCCATGAACTATCAAGTCCACGAAACCCAGACTGTTCATCCATGATTTCTCCATAACTTTTCCCTTCATACATGTCTATTCTCTGTATTCACCAAGCTTCTTCAACCTTGAATCAACTTTGATACCACCTGTCACACCCCCAATTCTTTTTTCGCTAATTGTTCGGGGTGTGACACCACCTAAATAGTTAACATGTTCCATCGTTAAGTTACTTTATGAACTACACCTTAACATTTATATTTATTCATGCATAAGATAAAATTAATGTGTAGAATCTGTTAACATTATAATATCAACATCAACATCCATAAAACAGTAGAAGGAACACACTCATATGCAATAAGAATCTTTTATTATATATGTGAAGAGTTTTACAATTGACCGAGAGCCAAGCTCCACCAGTGTTATACCCAAGTCAGGCGCCACCTCATGCACACCTACACGGTGGTCTCACCCTTCATTTCAACATACAAGACTTTGCCGAGTTTAGGTGAGCGTGTCCGTGCATGACCCTCACCCAACTTACAAACGAACCCATGTAACGTTCGGCGGGCGGGCGCCGACACACACCCTCCACCCGTGGTCGCCTTCGAACGGTGGGCGGGTGCCTTCATACGCCCTCCACCCGCGCCTTAGCCGATCACCAAACTCGTGCCCAAAGCTTCATGTAGACTTGCCCAGCAAGCGGGCACATATACCTGTGCCTCACTGCAGCTCCATTACACCCTTCTTCGCACCTTTCACTTGATGAGCGATGTCCGAATGTGTTCCCTTTGCCAAGGCTTGCCCTCCATACTTATACAGTGGCCAGTGGAGGTCGTGCCACCCGGCCAACCCTCCATTCATCCTCCCAATCGATGCGTCCATTTGAAATCCTTCCCGAAGTGCAGGTTGACCCACCCATGGCACGGGACCGCCCCACCTCGTCTCGCCCATTTGCTAACTTTTCCCGGTTGGCCAATTGTACAAGTTGCCAACTCGCCTGTGTATATTAACAAAGCAACCAACTCGTCCACAACACTTGTCTCACCCTCGATCGCCTTTAGCTCGCATGTTTCATCACTTTGTTTGGCGGGTGGTCACACTCAAGCGACTCGCAAGCCGCAGGGCGTTACACCCAGGGTGGAAATTATGGATTCCATAGAGGTGCAGTGATTCTTCCAACAACCCCCTCAAATGCGACTTAGGGGAATCGAACCTCGGTCCAGGCTCTGATACCATGAAGAGGTTTTCCGTTACACCAAAACCCGCAGGCTTTGGTAAACATTCCAGGCTCTCATACCATGAAGAGGTTTTCTGTTATACCAAAACCCACAGGTTTTGGTAAACATTCTAGGCTCTAATACCATGAAGAGGTTTTCCGTTACACCAAAACCCGCAGGTTTTGGTAAACGTTCCAAACCAGTAACTAGGAACCCCCACAGGTTTTGGTAAACATTCTAGGCTCTGATACGATGTAGAGGTTTTCCTTTACACCAAAACCCACAGGTTTTGGTAAACATTCCAAACCAGTAACTAGGATCCCCAAGGTGGAAATTAAGGATTCCATAGAGGTGCAGTGATTCTTCCAACACCCCCCTCAAACGCAATTTGGGGGAATCGAACCTAGGTCCAACCTCTGATACCATGAAGAGGTTTTCCATTACACCAAAACCTGCAGGTGTTGGTAAATGTTCCAAACCAGTAACTAGGATCCCCAAGGTGGAAATTACGATCCCCACGGTGGAAATTACAGATTTCGTAGTAACTAGGATCCCAGGGTGGAAATAACAGATTTCATAGAGATGCAGTGATTCTTCCAACACTATGTTGTGTGTTGTCTGTCTTCATGTCTATCTGTGTATTTTATGGTTGAATGTGTTATATCTATGAAAGAGGGTAGAAGAGACTCGTTAGTGTATTTTATGTTTGGCCGTTTGCATGTCCTCTCCACTACGCAAACTGGTTAGTTTTGGTTTAGTTAAAGAATGTTGTTCAAAACTATGAGTCAATTGGTCAGCTATTCACCATCAACGATATTTGTCTACCATTTTCTTAGAATTATGTTTATGATGAAAAATGTAATAGTTCAGATTTTGGTTTCCTTTAGATATATTATAAAAAATTATGCCAGGTTTTTTTGCATTATAGAAAATTTAAAAGCAGGTAGTTTTTCCTTCCTTTTTCTTAAATTCTTGAAATAACGAGAAGAGCCTAGAGAGTGCACATTTTCCTCTTTAATTTAATTTTTTAAATATTGATAAGAATTTAACATTTTAATAGCTGCGTTTAGAGCTTTATTGAATTTAATAGCGTTGTATTGGTTTAATGATAAATGCGCAATCTCAACCGCTCTCGTGAACTAGAAGATGCCTGAATTATAAATGTGGTCTATTGCATCAGGCAGGGCTTGAAATAAGTACGTATATAATCACTTTTTAATGTGAATATCGGTTAAATTAGTTCTCCAGATGCTATTTAAAGGGTTTCATAAAATAGAAATCTAAATATCACGCTTGTTCTTCATTTATGAGACATAGTCTGTGCTTCTGCTTTGAATATTAGCATGCAATTATCCACAAATTGGTCATAAAAAAGACATAGAGTGCCCTTCTGCTTTGAATCTACAAACTGGTCATAAAAAAGCACGCTGCATTGTTATGCTGGTTTGAAATAAGCAGATTGGTTTTGAAGGTTTCATTGTCTTCTGTCCCTGGCAGGTATCTTGTTACAATTAACATGAATTTTTAATTGTGGTCTCATGTCCATTTTAACTTGAATTCTTGAAAACGATCATACCTGTTTTTTCAAAAGAGCAGCCTAAACTTGTATATTACGCGGCTAAGCTTGTACGCCTTCTATCTGATCTTGAATTTCTCTACGCAACGGGTGGCGTATTCCGCAGACCATTGCGGCGGCGCGATGCTCAACAATTACATGAAGAAGAGGGGAGCCGCAATTCTGACGTCGCCGG
Source organism: Pinus taeda (assembly GCA_000404065.3). Classification (NCBI taxonomy): domain Eukaryota; kingdom Viridiplantae; phylum Streptophyta; class Pinopsida; order Pinales; family Pinaceae; genus Pinus; species Pinus taeda. The sequence continues at coordinate 12,457 of APFE030159305.1, forward strand.
AGTTGGACGGAAACTTGCCATTACAGAAGAAGCCGTTATCTCCCGAGTTATGCGAATTATAACGCCGGTTATCACTGATACGCGAATTTTCATTCGATGTGCGAGTTATCAACATTTTAAAGCGATCTGTCAAATGATACGCGAGGTATCACCAATTGCGATGTATTTTGTCAACCGATACGCTGATTATCACTCAAGGATAAGCGCGCGATTACGCTGATATGCCATCGTTTTCATATGATATACGAGCGTTTACGCGAGGTCTCTGCCGTTTATCCTGTCGATGTCATATGAATATGCGAGTAACCACCATCGAATATGAACAATCCGACCCGTTATGCGAGCTATAACAGCCGTTATGCGAATTATCATAAGGGTTACGCCACATATCACTGAATACGCGAGTTATCAGGAGATACACGAATTGTCAGCTGATAGTCTAGTTATCACCACCTGATATGCAGATCATTATCGTCATATCCAGAGTTCTCTCGGGTTTTACCGAAATTAATTTATATATATATTTAAATTGAGAACGTTACGACTTACCCAAGTTCGATTCTCATCGCGTTCTGGTTCAGGCGCTGTAAAATCATTTTCAGAAATTGCTGAAGCGCAACATAGCAGGAGATCTGCCCATTCCAGGCATTAAAAAACAATGGTGAGTGTTTGTTTGACTCGTAGCTAAATAACAACAACATCCTTCACAGTTACTGTGACTGCGAGCCTGATATTCTCTCTGGCCATTTCGAGATCAATGAAGGACCGTTTAGAGGAAAAAGTATGAATGGCGCCATGGGGTTTGAGCTTTTAGGCCAGCGAATTTGGTCTCCGAGGAAAAAGAATTTTGGTCTCTGATGAAAAAGATTTTTCCTCTGTCATGGCGGAATTTATGATCCCAACTATAATTCCTCCGTGAGGAAGAGGAATTTACATCAATACTTTTTTTTTTATGACTATGGAGTGGGAGCAAGTTGTCAAGCCGTCTGTGATCACTTGTATAGTCCAAAATATTATGGCAAACTATACCAAAATATTATGGCACAGCCAAATTTTTCCTTTTTAAAGAAATTGATGAGCACAGCCAATTTTTGCGATCAAGGGATTTGAAACTCCGGCCGAGGTGGGCAGTTGGCTGGCTCTAATATCTATGGCAGCAGTTAATGTTCATTGGATTATAGGATGGGTATAATTTTTTCATTACTGTTAATTAATTTTTGCGGTATGTATGTATTTCATTTCGAAAAATAATAAGTAAATTGTCTGATTATGATTGATTACAGAGATTTGAGTTTATATAGTGTTCTCATAATTTTATTATGCCTTTTAAAAGTGTCTTTAAATTATGTTTTCATGACTCAGAGTTAAGATCTTCTATGACGCAGGATTTGCGTACTTTTCGGCCGGCTATGCAGATTACCACTGCGGGATACGCGATTTTTCACAGTCGACATTACCGAAATTATTTTACATATATATATTTTTAAACTTCGATTCTCATCCCGTGGAATCATTTTCGGAAATTGCTGAAGCGACACATAGCAGATTCCAGGGTTTGAAAAGACAAGGGGGAGTGTCTGTTTGACTCACTTCTCAGCAAATATAGCTTTGCCCGCACTCTATGTTGTGAATGTCGCGAAATGTTTTATTATTTGGAATGGGCTGCCACCTCTTAATCACCACCCAACTCATCTCATGGAAGATGCATGAAAATCCATGGAATCAAATTACCTATTATTCACAAACAAATTCCAGGAGCCGAAACGTTTGATGTGGCCTCAATAGCTTAATTGAACAAATCGACATCAAATATAAAATTACTTTGGACGATGCGCAACCTACAGCAAGTGGGTGGTTATTGCTAGCTATATTGCTCCGCCGGGCCCCAATGTACGAAGTGCTTGAACCATCCAGCAAACGGATCTGATAGGAGACGAATTACGGATTCAAATTTTCTTCAAAATAATGTTACTGACAAGATATTAACCCACCCCTCCAACTCACCCCTTCCTAATAGCTTAAATATGAGAAATAATGAATTTACTTAAATTAGTTGGGCTATTTTAATAGAAATGTTACTAACAAGATATTAACCCACCCCTCCAACTCACCCCTTCCTAATAGCTTAAATATGAGAAATAACGAATTTACTTAAATTAGTTGGGTTATTTTCATAGTTTATAAATACTTTATTTGCATTTATAACAAATTTATTTAAATTGGTTGGGTTATTTTCCTAGTTTAGAAATAGTTTATTTGGTTCTTTTAATATTTATTCTATAGTAAAAAAAAATTGTAATAATATGTTATATTTTTGATATAGTTAATTTTGTGTGTAAATTTTTTTATATTTAAAAGATTAATTTTAGTCAATTCTTCACTATTAATGATTTTTATAGTTATATCTTTTTTTTAAGGATTAAAGGTTTAACGAGTGGTTTCGTTTGGAATGTTTTGGTTTAGTATTATTTTTTTAGTAGTTTTCACTTTAATTCTTTCTCTTATGTATTATTACAATTACAGCTTTACATGTAGTGTTATGGGTTGAATTTCTTTTAACAATGTAATATATGTTTCAAATATTCAAGTGAAGAATCTATATTAAAGGTGTTTTGTGGACGCTGAATCTGATTTCACATGACCAACAGCCAAATAATGGACCTTCATTTTTAACTTAAAATCAAACACATTTTAAAAAAATCACAAAATATTATTCCTAATTTTGAAATGCAAGTTATTAATTTAGTATCTTTAATATTTTAACTTAATAATAAAATTACATTTTGGGAGAACAAACTAAGCAAATACAAATATCCAATTATGTGTATTCTTAAAATAGTTGAATATGCCCCCCCTACCCCACACACATAGACATACACATATTAAAATGGTTGTGGAGACAATCTGATTTCACATGACCAACAGTCAAATAATAGACGTTCATTTTT